>JAGDQP010007012.1:0-28101 GCA_022664845.1 Lepisma saccharinum
ACCATTAAATTTTACATGGACCCTTCTTCCGATATTCATATTATTTTAGGGCATTATACTTATTTACTTAAGACCTGATCAGCATCCTAAGGGCCCTTGCAAATTCTTCTTTGGGGCTCACGCGCCACAACGCCCATTACCACGAGGGCCCTTTGGTTATCAGTCCGGCCCTGTTCGCGGACAATAAGATGTTAGTATGAGTAATAACGAATTAGATGACTGATGCTCTTTTTTTACTTGGATTCAACAATTCATTGATACACAGATATTTTGTACCCTATCCTCTTATCATAGCGAATGCTACGGTGAAAAAAGGTGAAGAATCGATTCCGTGTATTAAGGTTTATCGGAAAACAAATTACGGCTGACCTGTGCGTATCAACGGAGCACAGAGGATATCGCAGTGCGCATGTTATTCTCTGTCGTTCTTTATCCTTATATGCACCTTCCAATGTTTGCGAATGACAGTGAACGGTCGATTGAACGTAACAACGAAGCCGAAGGACGTCATCCTTCACATTTCGACGAGCTTAGACCAAAGATGCATATTCAGGCCATAAAATGTAAATAAATGATCACGTAGGCAAGCAGAATATATGTTATTTTCAATTTTAAATCTTCGTTTAACAAGAGAATTTGAAGGGGTCAATGCAAAAAAGGTAATTTCTCCCCAAATGGCCATTTTGAGATTTTTATATTTTCTTGCAGTAAAATAAAACGCTCTTTCGATTGGTGCAAAAAGGTACTTTCTCCTCCGTCCCAATAAGGAACTACACCAGAATTCCTTTTCGCAATAATAAACTGTTTAGATTGACTTGATGCAGCAAGGATCTTTCTTCAGGTGGAAAGTTAACCACTGTATAGTAATGAACCTACTCCCATTAAAAATGCTAAGTTCAATGACACCAAAAAGTTATCTGAGTTGTCTGTTACACCTGCTTTCAGACAGTTATTTTATGATAACTTCATGGAAGAAAGTGCTCAAAGTCCCATGAATAACAAAACTGACCTTTCAGGTTATGAGTGAATGTTTTGTGTGTTTCTGAGTACAATAAAGCAAGTGTATCCATAAAAATCTTTTTTTTTTTTTTTTCAAAAAAAGTGAAGCCATTTTTTTGGTAAAATATTTCAAATACTCATAAAAAAAGTTTAACAGTTTGTTGCAAGAAGGGACTTTCTCCAAAAGAAAATGTTATGTACAGGGACTACCACTTAAGTTAATCACGAAATGATGCATTTGAAATATTCACAGGATGAGTACCTATCATCTGCCAGAATTTTTTTTTTTTTTTTTTATCATGAAGCCTCAATTTTTAAAACAGTTTTTCCTTTTCCTGTAAAATGAAGAAAATGGAGAAAATTCATTTTTGTCTTGACCCCTTCATATGAACGATGAACAGTTTCCTTGAAGTCTCCCAGTTTTGTGACTTTCGCCAGAAAAAAAACTATTATTATTATTAATTCTATCTGCATGTGATGTTGTTACTTGAAATTAAAATGCAAAAGGACTTTCCAGAAAAAAATATTTTTTTCTTTATATTTGGGAAATTATTCATTCAGAAGAGGTATATTTCCAACAAATGAAATTTAATTCCATTTCAGTATATTATTTCCGGAAATTTTCTTCTTTTTTTATTGGGTTCTATTAATGTATTAATAATTTATATGTTTAAAAATACAATTATACTTGTTTAATTTGTTTTTATTGTGATTATAAAGAAAAAAAGAAGTAATTGAATTCTGATTGGCATTACGCATTAACACGGATATTCGTATCATTAACAATGTTTTTCAATATCAATGTAGGATACAATTCAGGGAAAACTGAATTAAGTAAACAATGGTAAATATTTTCTGTTTAAACTTTAAAAAAAATAACTTTAACACCTTTTTTTTAATGATGAAAAACAAACAATAAAGAAAAATACCCAATATTGGTGTCGATTACAATACCCAGAACAATATATTTTTAAAAATCTATAATCCGCTTAGCGAATTAAAAGTGTAAAAATACTTCATAAACACACAATTAAAAGCTCTGTTGTTTTTTATTCTCTTGAATATTATGTAATACGAATAACGATTTATATGGATGTTTTTGTTTTCCAGAAATAAATTTAAAAATTAATCACAAAACATTTCTGCAAGAGGATTTTCTGGCTTGTACGCAATTGTCAATTTTCAAAACTACTCTTGTTGAAAGAAAGATGTCTAAAGGTCAAAAGCAAAAATCCGAACTCGAAACTAACTAAATAAAGCGATGAAAGAAACTTGACAAAGTTTTATTCCGGAAAAAAAAATAATAATAACTTATATTATTTTTATTAATTTGTCATCACAAAATAGTACACAAATACCACGATAGAATGTCATTACCTTCATTTCTTGTAACAGACTGTCTCGTGCATGGGTCTCATTAATATAGATTAGCGGACACGGAGTACACCCATAAGTATTTTCAGGCATTAGCTTTCAAACTGCATGCAGCTGCAACTTACCTCACCATTTCGTTTCTTTTGTGGTAGTTTCATTCATAATATCCGTTTGAAACAGTGCAATAAAACAAGAATGGTACTGAACAAAAAATATTTTTAAAAAAACTTTTTAAAAACAATTCGTACTAAAATTTAAAAATTAGTAAAATATAATAATTTGTTTATGCATGACTAAAAATAAAAGCATGAGACGCGCTCTAATATACAGACACTATAAATTCTTCAATTCGCACGCCCCATGCTTTTCTTTTTAGCCATGCATAAAGAAATTATTATATTTTACTTTTTAGTACGACTTGTTTTACAAAAGTATGTTTAAAAAAATATATATATTTTTTTAATCGGGTCATTTCGGTATTCGGATACTTTTTCTCAAGCTGATTATTTAAGTGTTCTGCAACTAGTTAAACGCAACATCGTTGCGGGCTAGTATTTATTTTATGATAAAGAAGTCCATATTTTTAAAAAGTATGCTTTTAAAACATATAGAAATATATGAAAGTAACAATATCATATTATATTGTCACCCGACTTACGTCGCTGTGCAAAATTTCATCATTGTATGACGTCGGGAAATGAGTGAAACTAATGTTGAAAAATCTGAGGAAATGATGAACCATTGTAAATTTAAAAAAAATGTATGTAAAATGGACCTTTATATCTCCTATGGTAATTACTTACGAAATTTCTACATATCTTTGAATAATTATGTTCTGCAAAGGTGATTTGTTTATTCTCATATAGGTCTATTTTATGCTTCAGGTGTAGAATATTAAAAATGAAATAAGACTTCTCAATGTTCGCTCTCAAATTCTCAGAGAACAGACGGAACAGTTTGGCCACCACGTTAAAATGGTCCCCAAAAAACTATTAATATTGTTATCAAAAGGATACAATAGATGAAAGATCAGGGTCACGAAAAATAAATTTATCAGGAGATTAAATTGAATTTTTAAAGACTCACAGCGAGTAGTAGAGTAGACCAAAACGACAGTTTATTGCTTTTCGTATGCCTTAATCGTGTGTGCGAAGTACTATTTTACATAGGCCTACTGACACATTCATTAGTCACCACTGATAGTTATAACACATGTTATTACTTTTCTTTGATCCTGATCTATCCCCTCATCAAATATGTATTTGTACATAGACCAACTAGGTTATGTTCCCATAAAATTATGTCTTTGGAAATATATCTCTAATGACATCAGCAAATGAAGGGCTGCTAAAATAGAAGATACTTGTAAATCAGGCTCAAGTCCCTTATTGTTTCAATCTTTTAAAAACTGGACAAATTAGGTAGACAGGTAAACTCTGGGTTCAGCTTCATTTTAGCAAGGAATAGTCGTAGTGAAAATTGGTACATGGTTATTACCTAACTATTAAACCCATAGCAGCTGATTTTGCTTGCAATGGTTTACAGATCATTCGTAGAGGTCATTATACTTCCAGGGTTTTTCGTCAATCGCACCAGGCAAACATCGTGATAGTGCCTTGAACTTATTCTCTAGCTCACTTCTTCTAGTACCCTCTTCCCTGCCCTATTCAAGGCCTGAACCATAAATGCCTAAAGATGATCAAATTCAAAAACAGAAGTACCTGTGGCTAAAACGGGTAAAATAATAATATGATAAAATATTTTTAAAAACAATGTTTTATTTAAAAGTGCAATAAAAGCAGAAAATAAATTTTAAAAACAGATCTATAGCTTTTAACATACATAAAAATTGACTAAAAATTAAAGTATGGGTGCTATAGTAAATAATATTCATATTTAATTATATTTTAATATATTTGACTATAAGCCACACGCTTTTTTATAGTCATATAGGTTTGTGTTAAAAAGTTACTTTTAAAATTAATTTGCGTTTTAATGCATTGTAGATAAAGGCATGAGCATTATAATGTAAGCCTGATTTTTTTTTACAAACTTTCTGTTACGATATTATTTTCTATCACAATTTGTTTGATTTCTTCGTGTTTATCTTCCCTCAAAACTTTATCAATAGAGATTTTAGTATTACTTCATTTACTGAAGCGAAAATAGTTGTAAGTATATACGCCAATATCACGAGACCGGAAAGATTTTTCTGACACAGGATGAAGAGTTTCAAACCTATCATTACAAGGTCTTTATATTCACCATCTGTTGTGTTAATGATTTGCTGAAACCGTAACAGGTCCTTCTCATTTCCTGCCCTGCCAGTTAGGTCGAAATGAAATCACAGCAGCGTTTTCTGGAGGAAGAAAAAAATATCAAAACCTGAAAGTTGTTTTTCACGTCACTTCCATCGACTTAGCGTCAGTTTTACAAAACATTTTAATCTCGAGTTAATCTGTCATAGGTAAAATAAATATAGATAGCGAATTCCTATTCTAACCTTTACTTCCATGCCACCTGGCGTCAGTACAGCCGAACTAGAAATGAAGAAATTACTAAACCATGGACAATATCTACACTTTTAATTTCTTGTGGAACAATAAAATATACACTAGTGTCCAAAATTAAAGCAAAACGAAGCAATCTCCACAGAATGAATAAATTTCTTGAAACATTTGGCGTTACAGGAAGGTATGTATGAGTATGGTATACAACGAAATCAAATCTGCAAAGAAACAGCATTTATACTTGAAAAATACACAATATCATGGTTGCAATATCACAAACGGATACAAGCCAGAATTATAATAATAAGTTCAGAAAACAAAGTAAAGTGAGAACCCCCACCCTAGATGTGATATAAGTTTGACAACAATGCTGCATAGTACGGACAGGTGCAACGAGATTTTGTGGCATTAGCTCCCAATATTCATGCGGAGCTATTGTGAGAGCATCAAATGAGATGGGTGGCCGTGATTGCGAAGTAACTCGCCTTGCTAGGTTGTCCCAAGCATATTCAGTTAGATTTAAGGCCGGTTAACGCACTGGCCAGTCTAAAAGGGGAATAATTGCAGTTTCAAAAAATGTCGTCCACCAATACAGTTCTATGAGGGGGGGGGGGGGGGAATTGTCATCGATGAGGAAGAAATTTTCTCCCACATTCTGCCTTAACTCTCTCAAATGTACTTTCAAGATCTGATCGCGATATCTGGTAGCAGTCTTGCCTTGTGCATTCACCCTGATGGTTTCGCGTAGAGGAGTTCTTCAGGTGCTGCTATTCGGGCCCACAACATCACCCCGTCACTTCCGCATTGATCACGTTCGATGATGTTGGAAGGATTATATCCTGTTCCCTGTTCTCCCCAGATGATGAGCCGTCGAGAATCAGACTATAGAGCAAACAACGACTCATCACTGGATAATACGAACGTCCAATTTTCATCTGCCCAATGACTGTGATCTCGACAACATTGTAGACGATTCCTTCTCTCATCAGCGTTCAAAGGCACACAAACTACCGATCACCTTGCATACATTCATCTTTCCCCTAGCCTTCTTTCCACAGTTTTGCCTTCCTGTTGCAACAGCGTAGTCTGATGCCAGTTGACGGATGCTACTCCAATTGTGGCACCTGGCTTTTATCAGCAATTAACGATCTTCGCTTCCAGATATAACTGTTCAAAACAAATAGTTTTGTAACAGTTGGGTGTCCTTGACCGGTCTTCTGGACGTGTCTTCAGTGTTAATCAACAGTCTGCAAGGACGATTAACCACTGAGGAATTCACTCTGAGTTATTTGACTACTTTTAGTGGGGATTAAGATAGTAAACACGATGCAGGTCCTCGTCACCTACGACGTCATACTGACAGACTCTGACGCTACCCACTGTAAATACAACGACGAAACCGAGATTTCCTAACTCTGCTTCGTGGCCGAATGATCAAGACGTTCGCTTCGTGAGTGAAACGTCCCGGGTTCAAACCCCTCTGGGGTCAACACTTTTTCTCTTTTTTTTCTTTCGAAATATATTTTCATATGCTCGTATTTATTATTAATAATTGCTTTTCTGCATTTTTCGTACATTATCTTAAATTAGTGACCATGGGAAAGTGGAGGTTAGGTAAGGTTAGGTGCGGTCATGTATCTACATTTTCCTCTCTCAAATTCCTAGCGCGAGACGCTCTTCGACTTCCGCCGTATTTACTATTTTAATCCTCATGTGACTACTTTGGTCTGTGATTGTCTAGCCTAAAGTCTTTCAATGGTTCTGAAGCGTAAAGAGTCAGTTAACAGTCGTCTTTTAGTCATTTCTAAGCTGTTCAGTATCATTGGTATCATCTGCCCTTAAGAAATACTGATAATCAACACCTTCGTATACTTTAGCAGAAATCATTTTTACCGCCTAGGGCTACAGTCACTTGCTATGCTAGCGCCAACCCTTCGTTTCTACCATTAACTATGTCTTTCTACATTAAAACGGATAGAAATATGATTTTAATCATGAATAGATATAATACGACATTTTAAAACAATTATTTATCACTTTTTGCAAATTTTGCTTTAATTTTGGACACCAGTGTAGTATGAGATGCTCAGCTCGCCTTCTGTGTTTTTCTCGGGTTTTAAATGGAACGCAGGAGTAATCAATGCATTAGCATTATTTTATTCCTTGTTCATATGGACTAACGCCAGGTAACATGAAAGAAACTTGCTATCTATAAACATTTTATCTATGTCTCGTGGATTAAGTTAATTTGGGGTTAAAATGTATTGTGCAATTGACTCTTAGCTTTTCTGTTCGGTTCGGCTCATGTCTGATAATCAAATTTTCATCCACTTCTCATTGTCTAATCAACTTGAAAGTTGCTACACTTCTGTGTGTCTGATGACAATGTACGAGGACTGTACAGGGTTTCATCTAGGGTTGCAGAAATAAAAATGAATGAAATTTTGAATTAATGTGAATTTATTTCCCATTGCTTTAAGAGTTTTACAAATAAACGTGTGTTCTCAGACTTAGATCGTACTATAAATACTTATTTCTTTAATAAAATTTTTGTTCACTGCGCCTGGAAGAAAGCTCTTTAATTCGTGCTTTCTGGACGTTTCTACTCTTGTGCCAAGTTTGGACAAAAAAACGCACTAAACCATCGATATGTTTAATTGAGAAATGCAATTAAAGGACCGTCGCAGCTTTCATTTGTTTCTTTGCAAGCACTTTCGGAAAATACGGTATATGATTCTGGCCTTCCCCGATTTTGCTAGTAACCCTTCAACTGCTTATAGGTACTAATCCTTTGTTGCTTAATGACCATTGGGATTCATTGAGCAATATCATTGAGAGTATCAAGTTGAATTGTGTTTATGACCTTTAGGCATCACTGGCTGAAGTTGGTATTTTCAGAATATAATTCTCCAATTAATGACTGAACACCTTTTAATTTTAGTGGCAAGAAGAAGACGGAAAGAGGGTCGGCCAAGACGTCAACGTACGACCTTCAGCAGCGAACAAACGTTAAGGCTGGAGCTGGAGTACCATAGGAGCGAATATATTTCCCGCTCACGAAGATTTGAATTAGCCGAGAACCTATCACTGACTGAAACACAAATCAAAATCTGGTTCCAGAACAGGAGAGCTAAGGACAAAAGGATAGAGAAAGCACAACTGGATCAACAATACAGGTATAATTATGTATGTGTTTCTCTTCTCCTAATGAAACTTAATTTTCATAGGTTTTACGTACACCTGAACTTGAACAATGTGGCCTTGTATCCATAATTAAGTTAATTAAAATAGGCTGACAGCCTATCTATAAGTCTTGTCAGTCTATTTTATTTAAAATAAGTTTGAACTTTCAAGTTAAATCGATTCTATCTTTGAACAAATCTTTTGAGTAAAAAATGATTATTCTAAAATGTCTTGAACAAAACAGTTCATAGTAATAACCAGACAAGTAAAAAAAATTACTTTTGAGATGATGGTAGTGGCAACTTGTTCTTTATGACTACCAACATCCATTTAAAGATGAGCAAATGCTACCAACCATATACTGCGTTGGCCCAACCGTCACGGTAAATGGGTTAGGTAGTAAAACTTCTTTATGGAAGAATAGGAAATTTCAAGGTACAAGGAGTCGTTGCATTGAACGTATAGGAAATTAATAAGACGCCTTTAGAAGCCATAAAATTTTCTTACATTTTGTGATAAAATCGGATTTTGAACTTATCCACATTTTGTATTATAAGCTCTTCGAACATGTATAGACTGGCCAATTTTAGTTTCATTTTAATGCAATAAATCGAATTTCTGAACGAGTGCTCTGTCTTTCTTTCATTTACGCAAGGGCGAAACTATGAAACTTTATACATTATGGCCTTAACATCTTATGGTTAGAGTACGTAAAAAAATATTGGACCGGATTTTAGAGCGTGTTATATTTTTATCCTGGTCTGCTTTTCTATAGCACCGGTAAACGCATATTTTATATTTCAGCTTTAGACCATATTTCGGTCGAAACAGATGTAAAAGCATATTTTGATTGTTTTTAACATTTCATCAAAGACTGTTCATAAAATTATAATGCTTTGCAGCTAATGCAATGGAATTTTTATTTGTCTCTTTAACACCATTTCTATAGGAAGATTTTATGCTAAGGGATTTATCACGAATGTGTTGTGAAACCAAGGATCACGCTGAAAGGTTCTTCACCTGATTAATGTTTGGTCAACCGGAAATAGTAATATATATTTTTTGGTTAGTTTTGATTGTTAATATATTGTAGAGTGTCGCGTAACAGAAGTATGGCGTTCATTACTTGTATACCCTCAATAATGAGTCATTTTTAGTACGAACAAGAAAATATAAAAAGGCATACTTTGTAATTGTTATGGCACAAGTGCACGCATATTTCTAAAGTTCTTATATCACAGAAATACGACCCCTACTGCATGATAACAATATCACAGTTTCTGTCTTGACTTACGGATTAGTATTGAACTTTTGCTATACTTTATTTTGTATGGGACATTTTAGTAACTTTTGACTTCGAATGTATAAATTCACGATTATATGAATGTAAAAGCTTGTTACAATTCACAAACATCGATGCACCAGACGGAATCAAACCCGCGACCTTGAAGACGCTGGCCGAACGCCTCACACCACTACTTCAGTCGGCCCGGATTGGTATTGAGAAGCTGGTTCAAATTCTATTCGCGTAAGGACTCGACTTCGAGGGTATTGTTACTCACAAGAAGACCGTCTATGAGATCATATCGAAACCTATCCTGAAATTTTGCTAGAAGAATCTACGTCATATAGAGAAGTACATACATATATAGTTGCGCATATTAACTGCAAGGTACTGAGATAAGGGCTGGAATATAGATCGAAGTATACAAAAAGTGTATTTTTACATTCTTTTCTTTAGTTCACAATGGTTCGTGGTGTCATCAAATCTTGGAACGTTAATTGAACTCATTTCCCGACGTCATAGAATGATTAAATTTTGCACAGCGACGTAAGTCTGGTGACAATACGATATTCCATTGTTACTTTCATATATTTCTATATTTTAATTTTTTTTTTAATCTCAACTAGCCTGAGTTTTCCTGGTTGCAGAACACTTTAGGATTTGGGTCACAAAACATTTAGCTTGAGAAAATGTATCCGAACATCGAAATTACTCAAAAAAAATAAAACTGTTAAAGACATTCTTTTCTTAAATAATTCGTACTAAAAAGGTAAAAAAAAACAATTTTGTTTTTGTATGAGTAAAATAAAAGAATGAGGCGTGCTTTTATATACAGTCACATTGGCGCGTCGCATGCTTTTCTTTTCAGTCATGCATAAACAAAATTATTTTTTTACTTTTTAGTACGAATTATTTAAGAAAAGTTTTATTATTGTTTTTTTTTTTTATGATTCAATCTTAAGAAGTAACTTCTAGTTCACGTTCGTCCTGGAATGAAACACTGCCGAGTGGTAGAGTCACCTCCCACATCGCATCACGCCGCGCCACGGACGTTTTCAGGTGGTCTAAACCCAACGAAATTCACTTCTTCTTTTTTTTGTAAAATCCAAATAATCTTGCCTATTTTACAAAACATACTGAATTTCGAGGGTTCAGAGCAACTAAATACGTCTCTGGCGAGGAGTGCTGCAGTGTGGGAGGTGACGCTACAACTCGGCAGTTTCATTCCAGGACGAACGTGATCCCATAATGGTAAGTGGACAAGGAACGTTTTGGAATGGACGACTTGTACACTTCGACCAATATTCTAGCCCTTATCTCGGTACCTTGCAGTTAATATGGGCAACTAAATTTTGTATAGTACCTCTCTACAGGACGTAGATCCTTAGCAAATTTTCAGGGTAGGTTTCGAAATGATCTCATAGACGGTCTTCTTGTGAGTGACAGTTATCAATCAAACTGTTGCTCTTTTTCTTCGTCCTCCACGCCAATTATCTTGACTGCATTTGGGACAGAGTGGCTTAAGTAGTTTGATATCATCCAATCTTCAATTTTAGGGAAGTTACACATAGCCGTTTATGTGATAGCTTTTTTGTACAGTAACGAAATGAATTGTTCTTCTTTGTTACATCATATTGTGATTTTGCATTGCAAATAAAAATGCTGATGGATAAATTTTAGAATAATTTAGTTTCATCTATATCTTACTTATAGACCCTATAATTAATTAATTAATTAATTAATTGTGAATAACTTTCGATAGTTTAATATTACAGACCAGGAGTTCTCAAATTTTTAAACTGGTGTTACCGCTCAACTGCAATTTATACTTTTGCCTTGCCGAAATGTATATATAGTACTACGGAATTTTCCATGATAATGTTTAAAATTGCATGATTTTTATTTCCAGTAAAAAAAAATATTCTCACGAGGTGGAACATTCGATAACGATCTTGCCTTGTTATCAGAAGTTCTGTGATCGATCCCCGTTGCCAACCATCCTGACTAAGGATTTTCCGGGTTTTCTTCGGTCACATCAGGCAAATGATCGTAACCTGAATAATGCTATGAAACAACAATATATAAAAAAAAAGTAAAAGTTGAGAAAATTATGAACAAATACATTTAGTTTATTTCGGTTAAATACCTAAAATCTACGTTCCTTAGTAAACAAATTTTATTTCCAGACGAATTAATAACTATATTATTTTCTTAACTTCTGCTGTCTATTTATCTTTTAAATACTTCTGGACAATACTTTTAATAAGTGTAGTTTAAAAGTAATTGTTTTAAGTATGAGAGTAAAATTATTGAAAAGATGTGTGTTATTTGTACCAGAAATTACTATGGGAAAGTTTATTTGTAATATCTCCTTTATTTTGTTTGCTGCTAACACGTTGAGAATAAAACCTGTTTTATTCTGGGTTTCCGAAACAAGCCTGTGATAAAAGCATTGTGTTTCACTATGAATGTGTTAATTTTGAGAATCTTGGGCTGGACTTCAGATCCTCCCCCGTTTAATCAGTGGCAATATGTTCGGTCAGTTTCACATTTAGTGTTTATTTTTGCACAAAGCTCGCGTATCAGTACCCAAAGGTTCACGTACAAGTACTGGTACGCGTACCATAGTTTGTAAAACTCTGGTATAGATCACGCACTTCATTGATCCCACATGGAACATTTTCATCCATTGTCTCGGCCTGAGCCATAGATGCCTGAAGGCCATAAATCAATTCAATTCATCAATTGTCTGTCTACTACTGATTAATCAAAATATTCATGTCCGGATAACTTCTTTCAATTATAACAGTACAAAATCTATTACGAGAGAAAAGCAAAATATCTTCCTCATGCATTTTCCATAGTGTGTGATTCCCTGTCGTGAGAGAAAGATGGAATCACATTTGGTTTGATGGACTTTGAAAAGACTCACGTTGCTGCTATAAGG
This sequence comes from Lepisma saccharinum, assembly GCA_022664845.1. Lineage (NCBI taxonomy): Eukaryota > Metazoa > Arthropoda > Insecta > Zygentoma > Lepismatidae > Lepisma > Lepisma saccharinum. The sequence continues at coordinate 12,299 of JAGDQP010007012.1, forward strand.
GACTGTTACTTTCAAAAGATTTTGTATCCATAAACCAGCACCACGTATTAGTGAAAAACAATAGGTGTTAAATAATTTTGGGGAACAAATGAAAAGCGTGCAGCGCATACTTCCGCCTATCCATTCTATTATATTCAGCCCTTGCTTTATATTTCTTGTGAAATCTGGACCGGAAGTCCAGATCACTGAGCATGCAAAGGACCAATATCATGTTTTAATGAATTTTTCACATAAATTTGACATCAATCCATCACCCAATAGGAAGATCCAAAGAATAGAGAGGGGGGACAAAATGAATCACGTCTGCAGGAGTTGTTTACAGGAAGACATATTGATGACTGACAACAGATGGTGAAGATAAGTGATTTTTTGTTCCTTAATTTCATGTTGCTCATGCCCAGGCCATGTTCTTCTCAACGATTGTCATCGTCATTAATGTTTTGTTCAAAGCAGGTCCTTAGAAATAAGCTTAGTTTTCTCCATTTGTAGTGGTCTTCAGCTTTCTATCTTAGCATACGGTTATTCTGTTCTACTACGGTATCTCACTGAAATCTTCTTCCCTTTTTCCCTGTTAATCTACCTTCAATTAATTCTTCAATAAGCAATTTGTGCTTACACAATGTCTCAACCAATTTCTTTTTCAATTCTCCTCTACGATCCCATTAAGAAGGCTACTAATTTCATCATCTGATTCCTTCGAATAGACGAAGTTTCTGCTTCACACAAAACTTTTATAAAATTTTCCTCAAGTTTTTGTTTATTTGTACACAATGAATTTTCGAATTTTATTCATGACCCTTAGGTAACTTTGGCTCAGGCGGGAATACAGTAGGTAAAAAGAATGTAGGAAGGAAATCGGCCAGTGCCCAGTGTGATGGTACTATACCGGCATTAGCCTGGTGTGACTGAGGAAAACCCGCTAGAAAGATCTGTCAGATTGGTCGTCCGCTGTGGTCGTTCCTAGGACCCTCTGATTCTAAGTCAAAGCTCTTCCAACTAAGGCACGGCTGACGGCTATTTGTACTCGTCTTTGACATTCTTTGCATCTAATAATAATAATAATAAAAAATATCACAACAGTGCGTACATTATTTCTTATTTTTACAGAGCAAACATTTTTCTTGTATAATAAATAAGACTTATACGTTTTATAATGAGGTATTTTATTCGGAGTTTTCGTGCCTTTTATTATTTATAGTCTTACAATTGTTTCATCGACTAATATCTCGACATCCTCAGAGACGTACTTTTGAAATTTGCAATTGTTGATATCCGAATTTTACATAATTCACAACTATCATCTTTGTTGAAGTTCTGTTCATGCATTGTTATTTCAATTGCTTCTTTTTATAATTTGTTTCTAAAAAAAATCGCCGCTTTTGTGTAACATCTTCGCCTTTGGAAATAAATGGGGTCCTCTCCACATACATGCCATATTGTAATAGACCAAGCTTTGGGTAAGGAAATATAAAACTACAAAAACTGTACGGCGCCAGAACGCAAATCGCACCGTAGGGCCCTTCTACACGAGCGAGGAAAACGCGGGAAACCACGCCTTCTAACAAACCCCACGCTTTTAAACGTACGTGTCTACACAAGCGTTTTCACAGCGCGGTTTCACACGTACATTTAACACTATACAAGTCTGCTTTCGTTCAATTGAGTGCTGCGTGGTCAAAGCAAATATTCTTATGGCCACTTTTCCTAGTTTTCAAGATCGGAGTCTAAATACTGTAACTCCCTGGACAAGGTGTGCCGATGGTGGTTTTCCATTGCCTTCTATTGGATGACTATGGCGTTCTAAGCACAAGATCTACGGTTTAAAGAGAGCCTCTAATTGTAACTCCCTAATTATACTCATGATGCTGGGTCAATACCGAAAATTCATGAACAGCACCTCGAACCAAAAACTATTCCTTCATTATTGATATACTATATAACGGATGGAGAAAAAAACAAAAAAACAACGGGAATAACATAGACGAAAGAGATACGTATAATAGAAATTAAAATTTCATATTTACGACAAAACAAAAATTTAGTGGGGGGGATGTGGTCCTGGAGAAGAACAAAAAATAAGTGACCACTCATTTTCGTAACGGGAATTTATACTGAAAGGGTGGTTGAATAGTAATAAGATGAAATATAGTTACGGCAGTGTCTATACAATCATGTATGTTGAAACTATAATTGGAGAGAAATAGGAAGAGTGAGAAGACAGGATAAAAGCATACACAATATTAAGGAAAGAAAACAGAACAATGAAGCTAAAAGAAAAGGCGATATTAAGGCTACTTAACCTGACATAAATTATTAAAACAGTGGCCTGTTGACTCGACGGATATAAACCCTGTACTGAACATAGACTATCTACACAAACATAATTCATTATATCCACTTTTTTATGTTTTTGTAATTAAATAAATTACGCACACTGTTATATTATGCCACTGTTTGAGAGCAGACAGTATTATGGGGTTTAACAAGGCGCTAAAAAGGAAAAGGTGTATCGATTCCCATTTGCAGTTGGTCAAATTGAAAGGGGCGATAGATTGGTATGAATATATTCTTAATTCAGAATTAATGACATACTCACTTAACCTCGCTTCCTTGAACAAATCTGCGTAAATGTGTTCTCTTTTCATAGCCAACGAGGGATAAAAACTGTGAAAGTTTACACGGAAGAAAAAGGAAAAAGAAGGAAACAAAGAAATCATTTTATGTTATTAGTACTTTTGTTCTGACGGACACGGAACGATGGGGCTAGTGGTTAGGGGGATGAAATGAAACAATTGCCTGTGCAAGACGCGTGACAGAGCACTTGTGGTTAAATTGGTTTTTGTTGCGGATGAACAGAGGGAGAAGAAGGTATTGGTGGGCCCTTACTTTCAGCTGTTTACATGCTCCTATTCAACTAACTCCCTCCCCACAAACTTAAATCCTCAAAAAAAGGGATGAAGAACCGAGAAGCGTGTTCAATTTCCCAACTTCCTTTTGACTATAAATGCATGTTTGTCCTCCTGGGCTGCTCTCTCGGCCCCCATAACAGCGAAGAGAGTGTAACATCATTAATAATATCATTGAGTCTTTAACACCCACTTTCTGGTAACAGGAAAGATAAAACGGACGATTCACTAGCAATCCTATTGAAGGGGCGGGTGAATATCCCCTTCTAGTAATTATTTTTATAGAGGTTTGATTCCCCCTCTAATTTCTCCTTATTAATGCATATGGTTAGAATCTAACGAGAATGTGAATGTAGTAGGTGTACAGTTAATTATGAAAAAACAACTGTTTAATGCTTTCTATGTATCGTAAGTAAATGTGTACTTCGGAAGAATATGGGAAACATACGAAGGACACAACACTGTTATAAGGAGGAGGCACTTGAGGCGGTAATTTACTAGAGAAAAGTTGAAACAGAGAATGCTGAAAATAATAACATACATACCTTTTATGCATAAGACAAAGTCAGAACTCTATGACGAGTTAATCTCTGCAAATTACTATCCGGTTATAGATTGTTCGTATCTACTTCTACATCCCTATCAAACTGAATACAACGATGAATGGAAGTAAAGTGCAAGGACGTCTGTCGAAAGATCGGATCAGAAAACTTATTGGTTTGTCCGATGTTTGACTAATTCTGTTCCGTCACAAGAGACGGTGTTGAATTTACCTTACTTCGAGTCAATTCCACAATATATTTAAACCCCGACTTAATTTCATAAACGACTTAATCTACAGGTCATATATAAAGTAATTGTAGATAGAGAAACCCATTCTCTCCGTATCTTCGACTGTACACACCACCTGGTGTGAGTCTAGCCGAACTAGGAATCAAGTAAAATTAGTATACTCGAATGATATTGCGCATGGGTTATTACTCCACACATAGTTCGACTGGACGGACACCAGGTGGCATGAAAAGATAAGAAAAGTGGGAATTCGTGGTGGAAAATCGGTGTGCGTTTATGTAATGGTGATCAGAATAATGGTGAATTCTGAAACAAGTCTTGTTCTTCTAGTAGATTACAAACTATCATGTGTTCACAACACTGATGCAAAACTTGTTTACGTTTACCTGCTTAAAAAATTGTGGTAATTCGTTATTGGGTTGAACTGATTTCTGGTTCAGAGTGTCACGACAACAAACCATATCTGCTCATCCCACGATTTTAATATGTCCGCTCAGCCTACGTAATCGTCGTTGCTACCATCAAGCTTGTTAGTAGGAGTTCTTTCCCATAAAAATTTATACCGTGTCACGTATAGATGAAGCATAAACACTTCGAAATCGGTGAAGTCATTGTATTCAAAAGTTGTAAATTCTCTGAGTGTATCGCTATTTACACTTATTTGATTCTTTTGTAATGATCTCCCACTTTCATTCGTAGATCTAATCATGCACCATTTTCTATAAAGAAAGAGAGTTCCGACTATTTTTATATCCAAATTTATAGCCTTAAAGCAGTTAGACCCTCACCCTGTAAAGTATATAATATATTTGCCTGCTCTTAAGCTTCTACTCTGAAGTTACACCTTAATTTAGCATAACAGTCCTCATACAATGGAGCAAACAATATATAAACTACGCTCTTATGGCATACCTTTCTGGTTTGTTCCCTGCATATAATATTAATTTGCGTTATAGTTGTCTAAAGACCATAAATGAAAATCAAATTTAAAAATAACGTTAATTTAATAGGATGTAGATGCTTTACTAAATTATTTAAGTTTAGAGTTAGTAAGAAAGAACCTAATATAGACCCTTGTGGCTTTGCACGTCGATCAGATGAGTTAAAACTTCGCAACTTATGGTGTACTTATCAAAATAATTTGAACTGACATATTGCCTTTCGTTGCATTATTTTCCAGAAACCTAGCTCTAGCAAGTGGTTTGGTCACCTTCCCACCGTCTTATTCTCAGAGCTTTTGTGGTTTGTGTTTGTATAAGGACATTCAGGCAACAACGCTTCCGACAACCAGCAACTTCTCTAATCCAGTTACATCAATAGATGGAAACACTGCTTCCAGCAATAGTAGCAGCAACTCGATAGTTATGTCCACTGGGAGTGCGGCTGAAGGAGTGGTACAGCAGGAATAGCAATGTTTCCATCCACAGAACTCAATCTTAACGGCTAGTCAATGGCACCTGTCCTTCTGCTTGTTTTAACGCACTAGATCATTTCCGCCATCTTGGTATGACTTCCCATTGATTTTCATGAGAGCTGCTTCATTCGTGTTCAGAACTCGAATTTTTAACTCCTGTTCTTAACTTTGGTTTTGTTTTACAAAAAAATGGATTTTATGCTCGGACAGTAAATTTTCCCGTGGACATACAGTGCAGCTAACTGCATTAATTTATAAATTAGATTCAAATACAACCTTTGTCATCAGAATTCCAGGACTAGCGCTATAATAAAGTAAAATGTTCAACTTACCGACTAACGTCCTGATTGCCGTCAAAGTAATGTAGTTGCCTCCGTTACAAGCATACTGTTGTCACCGTTTCCGAAGGTTTTGGAAACAGACTAGTATGGTCATCTGTTTATTCGCCCCGGTCATTCGTGTTCCTGTTCTCTTGTTCTGTAAACGCAGTATGCGGATTGGCATTATCGTGTCATAACAGGAACCAATGAACACAGATCAGCAAACGTTTCAATGCATCGTCTCCTATTCGGAGTACGCGAAGTTGAATGTGGGTCAGGTCTTGGTTTGTTATTCACTGATACTATCCCTTCAACAAATCTGTTCTGCCAATCAAATATAGGTTTCGTAATAAAGCTTCTAGATAGGCCTGTTTCAAGCCTTCAAGGTTTCAGAGACTGTACTTCCCAATTTAACACAAAATTGTATATTATCTCTTTGTTCACGTCCCGCCTATCATGAACAAACAGCATTGAAACAATATTCCGCCACTGAGACACAATTTGTTACTATGCACAACCCTGCCACCTTGCGGAATTCTACGAAACTACTATCAAGGACAAGTGTGAGTAGAAAACATGTCCCGGCTGTGAATAAAACTACCACCAGAATATATTAACAGTCTAATGTAATTATTTTAGACATATAACACAGTCCAGGAACGTTTGTGATAAAGGTTGTATATCAAGATGCTAATTTCCAAAACACAACTGGTCAAAACAACAAGGCAGAAAAATGACGTGAAAACAGAATTCCATTTTCTAAGAGACGTAACACGAATTTAAAAAAAAAAATCCATATACAGTTAATCACTGAAAGAGTCGTATCAAAATGGTGGCTCTGATGTCTACTCTTTTAACCGTGAAAAGCTGCAGAAGGCAGAAGTCCATGTTTTATGTTAATCGTCCATTCTTACAGTACAGGAAATTATTATTTAATTTTAAGGGACCAGAAAGTGCATTTTTAAATGATCATACCAGTGTTAAAAGCGCGAAAGTGGGACACAGTAAGATCAGAATTAATCAGAATGGTGTAAGGCTGTGTAACTAAGGGCGTGTTTGTTTAGAGGAGTATTGAATCGAAAATGGGGGAGTGAGGACTTGAAATTTATAAAGAAACTATTTGTAAGAAGCGTTTGATTATACAATTAATATGACAAATGCCTATTACCAAATATAAATGACTTTTTCCTGTTAAAATAATTAATATGTTGATGTTACACAGACATTGGAAACGTGTTCGATAGACTAATTTAAGCAGTACGAAGTAAAAATATAAAATCAAATGTGGTAATTATAATAGTTACTTCATGTACAGTACAAAGGATCTAAGTGACTTTTTCCTATATGCTTGGTATCTTTAAGATGTACTAACACTGAGGAAAAAACGAGCGAGTGTATGTTATTTCCTATAATTGTGTACAAATAAATAAATAAAAACACTATAACTATAGTATTTATTTTCCCTTTCCTCTATAAGTATAAGATTTTTATGATATATTACATATTATTTACTACATGTTTTAATCAGGATATTTAAAAAATGTCAATACGCAGCTAATTTTAGAAGACAAGTCGCATCCTTATACTGATTTAATTATTATTAATTTTCTGACGTCATTCTTGTTTAAACGGCATCCATACAGTTCTTCCTTCCAAATACCTGTACAGCTCACCCTCTCCCAAACCAAAATGCATATAGTTTTAAAAGGGGTTATGTTTTTTTTTTAGATAAGCCGAATTACGGGGTGGTATGTGTAATGTGGTATTATCTTACAAGATAGTTTGCGCCGCGGTGGCTCAGTGGTAGAGCGTTTATATTTGGTGCCGGTTCGATCCCGGCTCGTTGCCATGTGGGCTTTGTGGTGGTCAAATACCGTGTGCGTGGGTTTTCTCGGGGTTCACCCGTTTCCTCTCACTTTCTTAATTCCACTAGCTGTCCCATCACCATCCTTTCGCCCCTAGCCAAAGCTGACTAAATGACTTAAAAATAAATTCAAATTAGAAACTAGAATCATACATGTCTAGAGAAAGTATCCAGGAAACAACATGGTCACCGGCCGAAAGTGGGTAGTGGGTGAAAAAAGAGTGTCCAGCGCTTAGGCAGATCTTTGCACGTATTAACTAAGCCGCTTTCTCTCACTTCGTGTTACTTCTGTGGCAGTAGATTATATCAATAAAAAAAGGAAAGTATGGTGCGAAGCACGGTAAGTGTCGAAAAAAAAGGTACAAAACAGTATAAAGGGTGTTGAAAAAAAAACACACCACGAAACCACATCACGAGATGTTTGACTTGAAAATAGGAAAAGAAAAACAGACCATCAAGGGTGCATAAATGCTTCGTTTCGGTGCTATAGACTGTTGAAAGCGTGCGAAAATGAACTTTAGAGATTCATATCTCCAGAACCATTAACAGTAGGACTGAGGCGACATAGTAGTGTCAAAAACCTGATATTATCTGCTCTATCCAAAAATGCATATTCTAAAATTGTGAAATGAGGACGAAGGTATTCCCAAAGGAATTATGGGATTCCCAAAAATCGTTTGGGCCAAGTCGATATCTCAAACAGATTTCTTTGCAGGACGATGTTTTAAAATGATGAGTGGTTGCATAACAAAAGGAGTAAAATTGCATACATTTCAATGAATGTTTGATGTATTTATCACTAAAAGAGACTGCCATTGACACACTGCCCGGTTAGATGGCGATGATTACGTTTGTCGTCTGCGCTGATACGAAAAGAAGTCACATCCATTTTTATTTCGAGCCATTATTTACTCTGGAAATGTCGCATCCATAGCACAATTTTGAAATATGAATTTTTGGATAAAGCAGGTTTGAAGTCTTTGAGGGTACCATGCCACCTCAGTTTTACTGTTAACGGTATTGGAAATATCAAGCTCTAAAATTTATTTTTACGCGCTTTCGGAGGCAACACATAACGCACCCGAGATTGTCTATATATTTTTTCTTGCTTTAATTTCAGGAATCTCGTAAAGTTGTTTTGTCTGTGTTATTTTCCAATACCCTGTATTATTAATAATAAATATACGCATTTATAAATGTCTTGTGAAAGTAAAAAGTAAAAGAGGATGACTTGAGTGGGAATGCAAACTCGGTTTCCCGTGCGACAAGCCGAAGCTCTACCGATTTATCTACCTCAATGTTCAAATATATCAATCATGATACATTGACCTCAACGATTACCTCACAAGACTTATTATCGAAATCGACAGATTAACGATTGGGCTACCGAAGAAATTGGCGAACAGCGATTTGGAAAGCGTATTTACATCGCAAGCCGTAAAGGAATTTGAATTATTTTTTAAAAGGCCTTTAGGCAACTTTGGCACAAGAGATGATGAAGGTATGATTAGTGGAATGAAAGCGGGAGGAAATGGGAGAACCGCGAGAAAACCCATACACACAGTGTTTGTTCACCACAAAGCCACATTGGCAGGGGATCAAACCGACGACCCCAAGCACCAGAGGTGAACGCTCTACCATTGAGCGACCGCGGTCCAACGCCGTATAGGACAACATATCATTAGCGTTTTAGTTGTTTCCAATGTGCTTACTTTGGACGCGAATAGAACTATTCGACCAGCAGAACAATAACAAAAATGGCGACGCAGTCGTCAACTATCAACGGCTAAGAAAAAGAAGTATTTTAGTATCTCATATCGCTCACGTGATTTAACACCCCTCCATTTTTACCTATGAGGGACCCTATAGCATACGGTGAACCGTAAAAAAGTATCTAGATCAGCGGCGCTACGGGAAAAATTGAACTGCGTTTCAGCCACTGCAGTAGATATCTTAATCAATGCTGCTCATGCAATAGTTCCCCTATCTCAGAAGTGTCTGTATGTTAAGTATTTTGAGCACTTGTTCTAATATGTTTCTCAACGATATCCCTTTACGAGAGAATCAATTCAATAACACAATTTTCAGGAAGATATCTTGTATGTTAAAATCTTAATACATTTCGGGTCCTTGGTAGAGAGAGATTTAAAAATCAAGATGTAGTGAAAAAGAAATGCACGTTTAAACATTGTTTTTAATTTCGGATATGAAAACGACTAAATAATGCAAGAGAATGTCCTATAGACCCTGATGAGAAGGTTAAAGTCCAAAACTCGTGTGTCATTCTTAAAGTTCTTTAATTCTGTTGATATTCATAAAGGTTTCTGTCACAAACTTGCCAGTGATTTCTTCAAAGAATTAAATAAATTATATTATTTAACAATTCCATCTAAACTCAACTGGAGCAGTGGTAATATGACAATCTCTTAGCTTTGACCGATTACCGATTTTCAATTCATAGTGAACCATCATATTGTCATTCAAAATATGTAGTCGCAACCACGTATACAAGGTCAATATGTGAACATATTTTGTAGTTAAATTTTTTTTCTTAAACCAAAAACAAGACAAGATGTTCATTTAATCATAGGTCTAATATAGTTTTTGAAAATGCAGGGGGAAATCGAAGCTCGAACTAAATCGACTTCTTGCAATGGTAAATAAAATTGATACTTCTTGGTAAATTATAAATAAAACATAAAGTACGTCGTTAGAAGTTGATTTGTATACATAGAATACATCTTACAGGATAACATTTGATGTCGCTTGTCTGACAGGTTGCCAACTTGGTATAAAGTTATATTTTGTTAGATGGCACTAAGTTGATTTATTCGTTACATTTGTATTCAATCATTAATATTTTAATGTTGTGCCAAAGCGGCAGGTCTTTCAAGGCAGAATAAACTATCACCATTCATTGGGAGCTTGGACCTTTCTTTATATCTCAGTATATGATTTATTTTCCTTAATACTATCAAGGCGCTGAATTCGTTCTTCTCCTCCTCATTTCCCCCCTCAATCATATCCTCAATTGCTTCCCTCGGATATGATTGAGGGGGAAAATGAGGAGGAGATATACAATCTCTCCGCAGCCATGTAATATAAATTAATTTTAAAATAACAGTGAATTTTACCTAATTTTGGATTTTCCATGACTAGCAGGAGCTAGAATTGAATTAACGTACTTTTATTGGTAGCAAACATAAACTATAGCGTTTGAAATTATATGAATAAGGAACATGTCAAAAAGTTACAGGGGCCGTCAAACTGTCTGTATCACTTCTGAACCCCAATCTCATCATCATCATATATAAAGTACTCATTCCCTGTAACCCAGGCAGTAACGTCGCGGTCTTTCTATTCGAATTCCGAGGTCGACCATCCTGACCGAGGTTTCCACGGTTTCTCCCGACTATTACTAGAAGAACGTCGCGAAGGCACCTTAAAATTGCTCTGGCGATATATTTCTCGTCCTTTATTCTACCCTAAGCCTGTTTGTGCCAAAAGGTCATAAATTCAGATTAAATGCAACTTAAGAGGTTTTTTCCTCTATGCTTGCCTGTTGCGAAATGTCAGCTACTTGACTATTCTTCAGTGGTACCCTCTATGGTGCAGACAACTTCAATCCTGATTTGCTAAGCCAATCCATCTTACCTGATTATTCGTCAAGATATTACATCTTTCATTACGATGCCTTTAGCCCCCAAACTACGAATGCTTCTTGAAAGGAATTTGTTTCGTGTTTGAATGTGAGGAATTCATTCTTCAACTTGTATAATAAGTACTTTCTGAACACCCTGTATAATGATACTAAATTTGAAATTATAATTAAATACTACACAGTAAAAAAATGCCTGTCTTAAATCAACACTTTTCGGTGTCCGAGCGTGACTACCATTTATCTGTGTCAAATCAACACAACACACAACGTTGATTAGACATCAAGTGTTTGCCTGTCGCCATCTTGATCGCTTTCTTTCATAGAAATGAAACATTCTCAATGAATGGGAGTTCTGATACTTAATTGACAAATGGAAAAGTGATTAAACAATGACATAAGTCGTGCGAGTAACTTTGTTTACGTTCGGAGTTCAGCAACATATTTTTGATTTCTATACTGTTTGAATCTAGTGTTTTCTTCTCTGTGGAGATTTAGTCTAGACGGTAAAACGCTGAACTTCTAACTCATCAACCCATGTTCAAATATCGCTGCAACTGTAACTTTTCTCTTGTTCCTAGTACCGAAATCAACGCCGTGTGTTGTGTTGATTTAACACAAGAAAGTGGTAGTCACGCTGGGATATCGAAAAGTGTTGTATTAACACAGACATTTTTTACTATGTAGAAATAACATCGGGAAAAGAAAAAAGAAGAAATATATTTTCTCTAAACCGATTAGCAAAAAGTTTAAACACGCAGTTCTCGTGGTCTAGCTGCCACGGCCTCAAAATTGAAAACAGCACTAGCGAGGCACGCAGGTTCAAGTCCGTTTGCTGACCATACTTGCTGAGATTTCCAAGACTATTTTTAAGTTCCACCAGGCAAACAAAGGACCTGACCTCTTTCTTCTCCTCCATTACCCCCAGAAGAGTGCTCACGGAGGGACGTTATCCTTCCTACCTGTGACGGGCTTAGATCATAGCTGCCCCTATGCAGTGCTGGATTAAGCCATATTGTGGCCCTGAGATATTGACTTTGTTAGGGCCTCTGTTACTTATTCCCTGCGGTTGTAAGGGTAGCTGGTTTACTTTGCCGGGGGCCCTGAAGCGGGGGGACCTGGGCTACAGCCCCTTTAGATCCCTTTAATCCGGTTTTGCCTGTGTGGCCCACAAATAAAAATTAAATAGAATTAAAGAGTTTAAACGTGTTGTATGAAATTTTGTGGTAAATGGACAGCAAACATGGGGTCCACGAAGAAATGAGCGAAGCAAAGAAGTCTTCGAAACGTGGATTTGAGAATGTTTTAATTTGGAAGGAGAATTTACAAGAAAATCAAATAGGCACAAACGTAAGTAAGTTGGAAATACTGGAGAAATATGAGAGGAGAAAAAAAAGGAATGCTGCAAAACTGGTTCGAATATTCCTTACACTCAAATTCTATCTGGAAGGATTATGTTAATAATCAGAAAAAAATGTTTGCAACTCATAACAGAGTAATAAGCAAAAATCGTATTTTCAAACGGGCGTGTTTTTCCACTACAGAAAGCGGAATTTCTCAGTCCAAGAAAGACTGCTCTTCGAAACACAGGAGTATATGCAGATGGATAGAAGGTGACAAAAATCGCTAAACTAGAATCACTCCTTTTTCATTTTAGTCTTCGAGGAATTTCATACTTCCAGAGTAATGCAATACGTGTATTTGAATTGTCTGCTGTACAGACACAGTGCTTTTTTTCTCAGTGACAAGGCCTGCTGAATTAGTTTTTAAGCCAGACCATTGTATCGTTATCATTGCAACCTTCTCCCTTTTGTATTTTCCATTGTGTGTTATTGTATTTTATGCTGATTTGGTTGTATTTTTTGTTCCCTCTTGCTTTAAATTTAAATACGTTTAAGAAATGCATTAGAAACGTCGGTAAATGTCTACTTTTCTAAGAAAAGCTAATGGATCGACTTAGCAATCCTACTGACCCCTGACTGGTTATACAACACATCCAACATCTGTGTCGTTTGTGCTGCATATAATGACGTATTTGATTACACGAAGGTGGAAACGAAAGAACGCCTAAAACACTAAAAAATTATACTAACAAAATTACTGAAAAAATGAACCCATCGCTAAACAAACTTATTTGCTAAATATTTAGTGATATTCTCGAGGTTTCAAATTTGTTAAGCTATATACATTTTGCGCTGATTTCAATGGAACTTTCTAGAATTTCAATAAATAGTTTTATTTAACCATTCTGTTCAATTCTTTTACCTTTTAGTGCCTTTTAAAAGCCATTAATTTTTCTTTTCATAAACCTTGTTCTTATGCATAAATCTAGTTTGAACTCACTGAGTAAAACTGGTAAAAAATCTTGCTTCGTGTTTTCAATATTAGAGAGAATTATCGATGGGAAATTTTCTCATAGAAGCAATAAATATTGTTATATGAGCTATTTATTTACAAGTGCGGTAAGCTTGATAAAAATGTTGTTTGGCAACTTGTTGAGCTGAGCAACCGAAGTGAGCCATTCACTTATACGTTCACTTCGTATATTTTAAAAATAAAACTACTCTTAATTTTCGCAACCGATGATTACCAATTTTCTCATAGTAGCAGTTCTTGTGCCAGAAAAGGTTGCTGAATAGTTGTATTATTTCTATGGTAGCGGTAATTCAAGAAAACCCCATTTTGATGCATTGCGTAACAACGGCTGGACATATTTCCTCGAAACTTGATATTCTAGTGGAGTGAAAAAGACTCAATGTTTTAGCCTTACAAGGTAGGACTTTCAGCTTATTTACATTTCCATAGTAACGAAACTCAAATCATTAAACTTACATTCACACGTCATATAAGAACGGTCAGACCAATTTGCTATAAACTAGGTACGAACTTATAGGGCTCAACCGTTAAGATTTAAATCATATTACAATGTTACATTATTAACCGTTTCCATGGTAATAACGTTGAATTAATAAACACATTCATTATTTGGGAATGATTGATCCGGTTAAAACTAAACTTTACATCATTATATAGGGTAGGCTTTAGCCGTCTTTGAATATTAAAACCCTTATCGTTTCCATGGTAACGAGATTAAATTATATTCATGCGTGACGAAAGGACGACTGAACCAAATCCAACCAAACTTGCAACTAATGCACGGCAGTGTTGTCAGGTTCCTGTCGCAATATTTGCCTAAAAATACTGAAAATTTTCCCGATTTTTGTAAAAATTTCCTGGATGCTAAGTTTGCTTTAAAAAAATGCTGGAAATTAAAACAAAAAGTGCCATAATTATTCAACAAAATTTCCCGATTTTAAATTTATTTTCCCTTTTATCTTTCTTGTGGAACAAATTTTCCAGTTTTCCTGGAAGTTTCCCTCCACCTGACAACACTGATATACGGGAATACTTTTAGGACTTCAATTACCTTTGAATGTTAAAACATTTACTGTTTTCATGTTAATAAAAATTAATTAAGTTTCTAAACCGTTGCTTTAAAAATGAACCAGTCGCGAAACTCAATTGCATAGAGATGATGAATGTGTTCTTGTTTAAATGTGTAAGGAACTAGTACAGAAAAGAGTGTCTAGCGTAGCGTTGTATGATGATGCATGGTGTTATGAATGAAGAGCTGAATGGCCAAGGTGAACCATTGTCATCCATCAAATAAAATATTACACTCTAAAGAAAAGAGCTCACAATAAAGTGGATTTCAAACCATCATGTTTTCCTCGGTCTCATGGTCTTCTGGTCACAATTGGTAACTTCTACTGAGTTGGAGCGTACTGATTCATACTCACGCTGTCCATACTGCTTGGTTTTATTTTCAGGGTTCCAATGCCGGGATAATTCCAGCAAGCCAGCCAATGCCGGGCCAACGTCGGCATTTGGTCGGCGAAAGTCGAATCGACGTCTGCCACCCAACGTCGGGCCAACATCAAAATGCCGACGCGTAGTTGTCGCTCGCCCACCTTCTTCGTTCACACTGGGATAAATTAATTGTTTGAAGGAACTGGATGACGTGTGGTTGTAGAAAAAGTACTAACTTTTATTATAGCTTGTCTTTTATTCCATTTTTTCACCTTCAATTACTGCTTAAATTTTCTGCACTTGTCGGTGACCGGATTCGAACCTAGCACCGTCTGATTGGTTATAATGTATGATGGTGAGCCGCTTTAACCACTACTTTACTGAGGCTCCTGTCCAAACCTTTTCGTCAGTCAGATACTTCTGGAAGTCAGACATGGAATGTAGTAGCACAGACACTATATTCATTACAAACTGGCGCTATTCCCGGAAGTGCGGATGTTTATTCTACATTACACAGAATTTTTCGAAAGCAAATCATCACAGAATGCAACTACAACAAAACTCCTATTTATGCAACAGGACTGTCACATTTTCTACATTCAGATGATCAACAAAACATTATGATTATACTACTATTATCACCTGCAAATCGATCAGGGTTTCCACCAGGATTTTCAATTTGGAGGGTGTAAAGTCAAAATTGGGAGGGTGTAAGTAAAGTTTTGTACGGTTTCTATCGATTTTTCACAGCAAAAAATTTTTAACTTGGGGGTACTCGAGACTTTGGGGGTAAACAACCCCCACAGGGAAGGGGGGAGTCTGGAGGAATCATTGAACTCGATGTTTCCCAGTATGCATAAATTTTAAGTTTTCATTTAGCTGTTCATGAGTAGCGTGAAATATCAATTCATTTGTTGTGGTAATAATAATGTAATGCCATATTTATTGATGTGGCACGAACAGCATGGTGCCAATACAGCACTAAGTCATACTATATATATATATATATATATATATATATATACAGATAGCAGATAGA
>JAGDQP010007012.1:28201-69423 GCA_022664845.1 Lepisma saccharinum
ATACAATTATTTTACATAACAGTTGTTGATTAAACGTTTGAAAAAAATACAATCTTTGTCAGACTCAGTCAATAATTTATGATGCCTTGTTCTTTACAAGGGAACAGCTAATTAAAAATTTCCGTTTGTGTTCTAAATTTGAATTTTATGACCTTTAGGTATCTTACGCTTAGGCCGGGATAGGGGAGGGGAAAGGATTCGGGGGGCGGCCAGAGCCTATTCTGAAGGTAAAGCATTTGCCTGGTGTCACTGAGGAAACCCCTGAAAAAAAACTCAGACAGGATGGTCGACCTCTGGGATTGAACCCACAGCCTTCCGAATGCTACGTCAATGCTATACCACTGAGCTACGGCGGTTCGGTCAATGTTCTGTACATTCCAGATTTAAAAATTTACGTCAATACTCGTAATCTTTTCAGAATGAGGCAATTTGAATTTATAACATAATATCCTGAAAAGGCAATAATAAAATAATAATAATACTCTGTCTATATAAACAGAAGTCGTGACTGACTGACATATCAAATCGTAGGCCAAAAGGTTTAAACTAGAAACTTGAAATTTATGGCTAATTCGGCTTTATTAACCTATTTCACTGATGTTCGGTAAGAAGCAAAACAAGGGCATGTTTCAAAAGTAGAAATGAAGCAAAAAGATCATTCCTTATTTTCAAAAAGTGAAAAAAACGTTGGCCTGAGGTGGGATCGAACCCGATACCCTTACAATAGCTCTCCAGTGCTTTATCCACTAGACGGCTTCCGAGTCGAGTAAAACTGGGAGCAAAAGCTAGTAATAATAATAAACTATAAGTTCCTGATCCCACATAGAGGCACCTTTATTTTTAAGAAATATAAAGCACGTTTGCTCTTTTCATATTTTGCTACAAGCATAATACATTTGTACTCAACATCCAATGGAAGACGATCTCTAAGTTTCGATATTTCATTTCATAATTGTGAATTAGAAAATTCAAAATGGATACAAAAAACAAAATCAGTGCCACTCCGGCTGAGCTGAGATGCGTCGAATAGGTTCTCCTTTCAATATTTTAGACTTGCCAGCAGAAGTCTTTTGCAACGGTATGCCGATACTTTAGTTACATAAATTCCAGATTAAAACGTTCGGCAAATGGACGGATTCCCAACCTTCTCCCGACCACCAGGAAGTGGGTGGGACCCCGCTTATTTCCCGACCATCAAGAATAGACGGGCCTCACTCTTTCCTTGACCATCAGGAAATGGACCCTTTCCCGACCTAAGGCAAAGGACGGGAGCCCATGCTTTTCCCACCATCAATTACTGGGGATTGGTCGGGGTTTCGCCTCTATGCCGGCAAATCAGAGAGCGAGGACGGCCCGAAAACGGACCGACGACCAAAGGCCACTTGTGGTTGCACGACAATCATCCTCCATCTATTTCCCGGCTACTAGTCTGGGTTCTGCCTATCCCCGACGCCGGACCGACCAAAATTCACGACCATTTGCCGTCTTGGTTGGTATTTGGCTTGCTGGGATGTCTTTAATAGAGACCCTGTTGCCTATCTTAGCCGTTCCCTCTCTCTTAGCCATATCAAAGTTCAAACTAGAATTGCCCTAAAATGCTGTAAAGGGCAGAAATGTATACGCTCAATCTGCGTGTCCTCATCGGGAATCAAACCCAGGATTCTTTGATTACAAAGGCGTTGATCAAATTCATTGATCAACCAGATACACTATTTTTGTATAGACTGTTTTCTTTAGAGCGTTAACGTGAAGGGTTGAAATTGAAGAAGCATCGCTAGTGAAACGGACCTTCCAACTGGGTTACGAGGGTAAAAACAGCAACATAAATCGAGATCGATTATTTCGAATTGAAATTCATTTTCTCCCCTCCTGCGTTTACTGAGGCATTAGCCTGCCTTTTCCGGAAAAATAAATAAAATGAGTTTCATAAATTTCCATAAAGATCTCATAGAAAAATAATTATTAAAATTTAGTTGACCGGTGCATGTCCTGCCTGAATTGAGGTCGAGAGAGTATACTATTACCGAAGGGTCCTAACCATACTCGAGTCTAAAGTAGGGGAGTTTGATATTTAAAATTGAATATCGAAACTTGTTAGTTTTTCAATGTCTATATTTAACGATATATCGACCAAAAATATAAAAATCAATATCGAACAAGAATATCTAAATATCGAATTAAGATATCGAAATGTCCAACTAAAGTATCGAACTAAGCTATCGAAATAATGAATCGAAAATCCGAACTAAGATATCGAAATGTCGAACTAAATTATCGAAATAATGAATTGAACTAAAATATTGAACTAAGCTATCGAAAGCTTGGACGCTGTTATAAAAGACTATGTTCGAGTCAAGAAAGCAAAATCCAGTAAGTTTCCGATGTGGTACAGTCAGGAAATAAAACTTGCCCTCAAGAATAAGAAATGCGCATGGTCGCTTTGGAAACAGTATACCAATAATGACACTCATAATGTTTTCATTCAACAATGCAAGTTATGTAAAGCTCTCCTTCGCAGAGATTATGATAATTATATTGAATCTGTTTCATCACAAGCTGTAACCAATCCTTAATGCTTCTGGTCTCTTATAAACTGCAGGCGACAAAACTCAGGTCCTCCATCTCTAGTTTCATACAGTGAACGTACTGCTTCATTCAACGAAAGGGCTGATTAATTTAATGACTGCTTCTATGACAATTTTAATGCTTGTTCAGATCATCCATTTTTTCCTGATGTAAAGTCTAAAACTCCCCATTGCCTATCAGATATAAAAACAACCGCTACGGAAGTGTATCACCTTTTAACATCTCTAAAATCCTCCAGGGCCTCTGGGCCTGACAAAATAAATTCCATATTTCTAATTAAACTAGACCAACCATTATCTGCACCTCTCACCATTCTTTTTAATAGGTAATAAGTGCTTCTCGGAGGGTTATTTTCCAAACTCCTGTAAACAAGCAAACATTACTCCGGTTACAAAAAAGGTGAAAAATCCTGTGTTAATTCATATAGACCTACGTATTTCCCTTCTTTCTGCCCTCGGTTTAATTTGTGAAAAAATCATCACAAACAGGATTCAAAATCATGTCCTCCCATTTCTTTCTCTCTTCCAGCATGCTTTGAACCGAATGGATCTTGTGGAATCAACTTAGCTGTCCTACGGATACCCTGGCAAATAGACAAGAACTTGACGTCATATACCTAGACTTCTCCAAAGCATTTGAAACTGTCAATCACAAACTTCTTATAAACATGCTTGCTTCCAGACTTAGTATACACGGACCCTTCATTCAGCTTCTAACATCATATTTGACTGGTAGAGAACAGCGTGTCGTCTTCCCTGGTAGCACATCCAAGTGGCTCCCCATGCTTTCAGGTGTCCATCAAGGAAGCTCCTTAGGAACAGTTTTATTTTCCCTCTTCATTGATGACATATGTGCACATATAGATAATTCCTGCTCTGTATGTACTTCTTTATGCTGATGACTGCAAAATTTTTAAGACAATTAAATCTACAGAAGATACTTTCTTTCTTCAAGCCGCTATAGATTCTGTTGAAATGTGGTACAATAATTGGTTACTGAAAGTCAATCCTTGCAAAATTGTTGCAATGCGTTTCTCACTCAAAACCCATAACACAAAATGTACGTACCCATTAGCCTCATCTAATATACCATGGGTAGACCATTACAAAGATCTGGGTATCATATTTGATGACAAACTCAATTTTACTCCTCACATTGAATTCATAACTTCCAAAGCACTCAAACTTCTTGGACTTCTCTACAGGTTTACCGATATTAAAAATTTCAGAGCTCTTCGGTCATATTTTCTCACTTGTGTACTTCCTAATATTGAATACTGTTCATCTATCTGGTCTATGGCTTCTGAAATCAACAACTAAATTGTACAAAGTCCAAAATTTCTTTATTTGCATTGTACAACTCAGGGTACACAACCTGCAACACAAATCTAACGTAGACATTTTGAACTCTTTTGACTTAAACAAACATAGACACACGAAGAAAACTAATTTTCTCGTACCCAGACAAAATTCTCGTTCACAACATCATTTCTACCTCTCAAAATCGAGATTGTGTTTGATCCAGCTATCTCTTGTATACAGATTATCATATTTTTACAATACTCTTCCTTTGTCATCAGATTTCTGCCTCAGTAAAAGAAAATTTCGAAAGGAATCTAGAATGAATATAAAAAAAAATGATCTTATTTCCTATTGTACAATTCTTTGTTATTATTATTATTTTTATAGTTATATCACTTTGTTACAAGAACGGTGTAAAATGGCGTTTGCTGCATCCGTGCTAACTTCTAATAATAAATAAATAAATATAGAATTGAAATGTCGAACTAAAATACCGAAATAATGAATTGAACTAAGATATTAAAATGTCGAACTAAAATATCGAAATATCGAACTAAAATATCGAAATATACGAGAATCAAAATGTCGAACTAAAATATCAGAGCATCAAACTTAATATCGTACTCAATATCGAAATGCCTAACAAGATATCGAAGTATCAAGGCATCGAATATCAACAAATTTCAATATTTATAAAAATCGATATTAAAAATGGAACAACCCTAGTCTGTAGTCGAGATACAGTGCGAGTGTTCAAAGTAGGGGTGTTCGGAAGTCCCAAGTAAATTCCGGCATTCGGAATTACTTTGATTCCGGAATCCCGATTTTCAGAAATTCCAGAATTCTGAAATTCCGAGTGCCGTGCTGGATCAATGGTAAAGCGCTCTTGCGCTTGGGGTCGTCCGTTCGATCCATCTTCCTCTCATGTTGGTTTTGTTGTGGTCAAACACGGTGTGCGTTGGTTTTCTCGGGGTTTTTAATTATTTATTTCTTCCCACTTATTTCTTATTTCATCCCGTATCTTCCCACTTTCTTCATTCTACCAATCATCCCATCATCATCATTCGGCCTGAGTCAAAGTTGCCTAAAGCTTTAGGCTAAAGGCCTTAAGAATAAAATTCAAAATTCGGATTTCTGACTTTCCGGAATCGCAAAATTTGTAATTCCGATTCCGGAATCCTGATTTCTATTCAGAAATTCCAAACACCCCTAGTAGAGAGCAACATGAGATGCAGCTCGCATCTAAAGTTGCCTTTTCTCACCACTCCATGTTAGCTGGATTACAGGATTTCCTCATAAATAAATCTTTATGATAGTTACAAGCTCTTTTAATGAAAGAGAAACTGGAGATTCTTTAACATTCTTATATTATTTAATTTCTCCAAATGAATTTGGTCAAGTTTCCAGAGATTTTCATCCCTCCTTCCTCTCTTGTTTGCGTGAGTGAGTAAGAGAGAGAGAGAGACATACACACACACACAGAGGTAGTAATCTTCCTTTTTTCTTCCAAGAATGAATCAACTATTAAGTTGAGCTCTGAAAGCTTTTCATCTAATACTGGAGTCACGTGATTTTGGCTGAAAAGAGAATGAATGACGTCAGACAGGCATCTTGGTCGGGAAAACACCACCTGGTCACTACAATGAGATAATAGACAAAGGGATGAGTTGGAGATGGGGGATGCTCAACTAGATAACGAGCTAATAGCGAGCTTTGTGTAATGAGCCTGGGAGATTTAACATAGTGTGTTTCTGCTGGACCAACGACAACTTAATCAGTGTTGCCAAAACCTCTGTTATGTTATTAGATTTAGACATTTCACTGTTTTTTAACTTAGAGAGAAAAGTGTGCTTAATTTTTAGAAATCTTCTCTTCACATGGAAGCATTTGAATACCACTACATTATGTACGAAAATTGTCACATTTTATTGATTATTTACTGGAGTGTATTTCTCCCATACATGAGAAGTGTCTTTGTTTACAAACAGCTGGTGAGCTTCTAAAGGCAGGAACTACAGCTTTTGGAAACTGTGCTCGGAATCCGTTTAACCTATAACTATGCCCATAGAAAGCAAGCGTGCTAACCTCTCGGGTCAAATGAATGGTGCTTCATGCATATTACCGAGCACCGTGACTCAGTTGTTAAAGCGTTGGATTCGTATTCGCAATGTTCTCAGTTTTACAACCTGACAGCTTCCCCCACCCACCCACACCAAGGGTTTACCCTCAGTCACATCATGCTAATGCCGGGATAATACAGTACATTCAAATTAGACCCTGTCCGACTTCTCCTCCGCATCCCCTTCTTATATCTGTCTTCCTTGATGCCACTTGTAGTCCCGAAAGTTGATTTAGACGTGCATCAAATCAATCACACAAGTACATATATTTTATTTAAGGTCTATCTTTTCAGACCCAAATTTGATGAAGTCCGTTGCCATTTATAATTCTTAAATAGTAACTAAGAAGGTTACTTCTTAAGGTTAATGTAAAGCAACGATCTCCAACAAAAGATGGCAACACTATCTCCGTATATGTCTAATGTATTTTTATTGCTGCACGATATTTCAACGCTGCTCCTACAATTCAAGCCTAGAGAGTTTTTAACTTTCAGGGAAGAAAATTCAAAACCAATTCAAGAGTTCGATAATGCCGATTTTTAATTTTCTTTTTTGTTCATTGTTGAAAGAGCTTCATTGTTATAGGTTTTGATATCAACAACAACAATCAAGCAATTTTAACAATGAAAAAAAAAACGAAAATTAAAAATCGGCGTTGATCGAACACTTGAATTGGTTATGAACTTTTTTGCCTGAAAGTTAGAACTCTCTAGATTTGAATTTGTTGGAGAAGCGTTGGAATATCGTACAACAATAAAAATACATTAGACATATACGGAGATAGTGCTGCCATCTTTTGTTGGAGATCGTTGCTTTACATTAACCTTAATCAAAGACAGCTCTGAAACGAAACACCACCTCCCCCTCCTGCCACACACACACACGCGTCCGTATAACCTTAGCTTAGAAACGTTCATCTGGTTACGGATTTACACCATGGAAAGATTTAAACGTTTAAGCCGTTATTAGGAATTATTCAAAGAATTTCAATAGGAGGTAAGCCTGTATTTTATATGAGGACATATTTTATTGGACAATATAAAGTTGCCTCTAGCATTTACGCTAAAATGTCATAGCAAAATTTAAATATATTTCGCATTTTGCGATAAAACTAAGGTTAAACCGTATCTCATTCGTCAGGTTAGGTTATCTTAGGTTACTTCGCTAAGTGTTTAACTAATATATGATAATCTAATCTAGCGAATGAGAAGCAAGGAACATAAAAAAGGAAATGTCCTTTCCCTTGAAAGACTATAGAAAGAACCACGGTAACCTTAATCCGGAGTAGAGTAACATGTTTCCTAAGTAATGTGCGTTTCATTTTATATAGTTTCAAGAAAGAGTTATAAATTAAATTCATAGAAATAATTTAATAACCACATTTAGGGATATGTTATCGAAGTAATTTTGCAACACTGAATTCTCTTGGAGTAGGAGAATTTGATGCAGGTGACGGAAATAAAAGATGGGACAATTGCGTTCCTCATCGTTACATTATCCTCTGCTTTAATGGTGCAAGCATTTATACAATTAGCGTGAACAATAGTTTTCGTGTGCTGACGCTCTATGAAAATTGTAGTACAAACTTGTTATATTAGTTAAAGTTTTAGATGTTATTACGAATGTGTTTTGTCTCGTTTTTCTCTTGATCCCTTTAAATGGACTTGCAGAAAAGTGACAAAGCAGTTGCATTAATTCGCAACAAAAAAGTAGTATGTAGTGTTGTGTACATGGAGGAGAAGATATTCTAATTTGTTTTCAGATTTTTTTTTTTTCTTTCAAAAAAAGGTGCACGTAAAGAGAACTGCTTATAAACAGAGCAGAAGGGTTTTAACTTCAAGAAGAAGCAATTCTGATCATGTGGATTCACTTTATAGTAGTAACCAGAGTTGAAACCGGGTCTCCGTTCTGGGAACTATATTCTACTGGATATTTTCGGCATCGTATTTTTTGTGCTCTAGGCTAACGGTAACACCTCCGATCCCTGTTTGTCCCAGCAGCGCCACCAATTATCTAATGTGAGTTTATATCCAACGTTCTTTTATTATTTCTGGAAGAACAACATCGTACGACATAAAAAAAAACAATTTGTTCAACAGTGAGCTTCAGATAACTCTTCCAAGTAGGATATTTTCTCCCTTCTGCTGCACTTGGCGCTGATATCGGCGTGACAATTTTTGACATTGAATTGATACGTTTGTGGTTTTGTACGGTTTGATTCCGGGTCAAGAAGTAATTACGCTTCTGTAGACACTGAGATTTACATAGCCACCCGAACTTTCAATATATTACACTCAAATTATCACACTACACAGTACGTCAACTAAGTAGCGGGAGTGAGTCTTATCTGCGGTTATTAATACAAGCTACATCCACTAAAATCTGCTCTTTCCAAAGAACTAAAAATTGTTAAAGTCAGTAAGTTGCGAACTGCAACACGAGTCTTGTCAGGACGTACAGTACCACATTCTTTTCTGACCGTTTATTGAAACTGCACACTTGCGCTTTGATGATTTACGACTTGTACCCCACTTTATTAGATCTGTATCATAAAGAAGATATTTTGTTTCCAAGAGTTGAATTTTCTTACTTACAACTCTTGTAACAACTCTGTTGGCAATATTGACAATAAATACCTGATACCAAAATATATTTCTTTTGTTAGTGTCCATGTATCAATATTTTGCTCCTGCTTCTTAATAAGCATCGAAACTCGAACGTCTCTCTTGACGATCACTAAATTTTGTATGGAAATGCCTGTTATTACTGTTCTCAAAACATCTGTAAAGTGTAATAGTCTATGTGCAAAATTTCGTTCAAATCAGTGTTCAAGTTTTGGTACTTCTCTTGATAGAATAAAGTATTAAAATCCAGGCGACACAGCTACTAAGCTTATGGTTTATACCAGTAAGCGTAAAAGTCAAGGAATCCAGAAAAAGAGTTCATGATTAATTATGTTTCCTGTCAAAGCATGTTGGAGCACTATGGTTCCTAAATTGGTTTATAAAGAGTTCTTCTATTTGAAATCTCAGCTTAGTTTTTCCCCTTTTCTTCAACAGATTTCAATAGGAGAAATCTGGGAAGGTGCCTAGATTAGAAACCCTCGTCTCTAACCGTTATAGCTTTCCCTCCGTTGGTTGTGTTTACATATAAACGTCATTCCTTAGTCTTTAGACGAGATTGACTAGGCCCTTTCATACTTTAAGGGTCATACATGGAAATAAATAGACCTACCAGAAACGTCAAATTTTAAACTAGCAGAAAACGCTAACATTGAACAGGAATGGAAAAGCACGTGCGTGCGGTTAGCAAATTAAGAGAGTAAACTTCCTGACACGTACCTATACATACGCTAACTATGCATATAGGAGCTATGTATATATTGGTCTTTGTAGACAACAGATGAAACAGAGCGTGCGATATGTTGGTTAAAAGTTAGAGGGAGGATGGGAGAAAGCTTCAGTGCTCTCATCAAAGAGCAAGAACGTAATAAGAAATCTTTTTCCTTCTGAGTTTTCTTTCCCTACTCCACAAGGGAAGGGCACCACTTTGAAAAAATAAAAGAAAAAATAAAACCTTTTGTGCTTGGCGAAACAGCATCCGAGGCCAAAAGCATTGTGCACAGATAAGAATCCGGCTTACAGCATTATAGCATGAGTCTACGATTCACATCGCGCCACCAGCGTTTTCACAGCGTCTTCAGAATCAAACAAATATGCTTCAATACACAGTATACTGCTTCTCCTTCCGTTTATTTTCCTTTCTTAACGTCTTCTTCTTCTTTTTTTAATTCAAAGGAAGAAACCTACAGGCTGAGAAAAACATTCCGAACGGAAGGAAAGTAAAGATTTTCATTAGAATCTTCCACTTTTACAAACGGTAGCTTAAATCCGCTCGCAGCTTAGCCAATGACAATACAATTTTGTGCTGCTTACAACCATCGTTCTTCTATTCAAATCTTCTCAACAATAAAATTGTAGGCACGAGGGAGACGTCAGAAGGATGAAAATCCTTCATTGTGTAGCTGTGTGCTCTACCAAAACAAAAGACACTTCGTAGATTTTCAAGAATAAGTTTATGAAGGGTTCAGGAAAAATAAATTATTATTTTAGACTTCGTGTATCCACACTAAATGCAATTTAAGGTGTTTCATAGATAACATAGGCATAATAATAATATTAAAGTTTAACCATAGCAATAATGACGGGTCCTTCAATGAGTTTTCAAAGTTATCCATTCGCCACAATCCAGCGTTTTATTTTTTAACTGGCGTACGATTTGTTTTCCACAGTATGATCTACGAAGTTTAGTGATTCTGCAAGACCCCCCCTCTGTGGGGAATGTCACCCCCAAATTCGCGAGCGCACCCGCAACTTATTTTTTTTAAGATAAAAAATCGATAGGTACCGTGTAAAACTTCAACTACATCCTCCCAAGTTTGACTTTACACCCCCAAAACTGAAAACCCTGGCGGAATTCCTGATTCGTCTTCTCGTCCTTACCCGTCAACAACTTTCTGTTGATTCCTTGAGTATACAGTTACCTAATGTGCAAGTAATGTCCTAGCCAGTTTTGTTTCCTTTTTAGCGCCCCCTCCCAAATTTTTACTCATTCATTGATTTTATTATGTGCATTAGTAACGTAGATTTGTGTCTCAGTAAAAGCAGGAAGGAATTGCCTTTTGATTTGATTTCAGCGATCTCACTTTATACAGGTGTTCTTTATGCTAAAACTATAGGTACTTTTTTCATTGAATTAGCTTCTTCCGTTTTAAGAAATTACCCTAGCATCTCAATGAAAGCTTGTGCAGAGAAGCTGCCTACAGCCTTGAAAGGGGCGGCCTTGACATCGTTATATCTGGTTATCACTGACGCTACAAACGTAGGTCCTTTTCATTAGATTAGGTTCGTCCATTTCCCCCAGTACCACAAAATAGCTTGGCCACCGTTGACTTTTGCTTGAGACTCGTTGGCAAATGGTTGATTCAACGTTGTACATATCCGCTTTGTCGCCCATTCTAAAACCAATTGTTCTCATCTTTCTATAAACGATCTAGCAATATTGCGCTGGGTTGGAAAAAAATCCCACAAAATCATGAAATGAAAATTTATAGCTATATACTATAGGAACAAAGCCATTTTTCATCCCAATTATCTCCACACATTATGGTCTTTCAAATAAAAATAAAACAACTACTGAAATCGGATGAGAGGTTACGGAAATAATGGGACCAACGTGAACTGGCCGGTTTGCCATCTTTAATGACCGGCCAAGGTCAGCTCGACCACATCAGATGCTGGGAACCTGTGATTTCACACTATTTAGAGGACCATGGAGATTAATCAAAAGGGAAAAACTGCGTTCGAATAATTTGGCATACTCATGCGCCAATATGGCCTGATTTATATTCAAGCTTGCTCACTTTTCCAACAGTGGGCCAACCTCTTGTGCTACCTATCTGCCTGTTAGCATCTCAATGGAAGAAGATAGGAAAACTGACTTCAGATTTGAAAGAATCGACGTCGATTTATCTGGCCTTTTTACCCTGATAAGGGTAGCTTCTTCCATTTTAGTCCTTCGCGTTCGAGTCCACAAGGAAACAGAGAAAAACTGACTACTCTATAAAAATAGTGTGTTTGGTGGATGAATTATTTCGATCGTTGCCTTTGCAATCAAAGAGAACTACGTTTGTTTCCTGGTTAGGACAAATTCAACGCAATGAATTAAATCTGGAAACTTCACATTTCCGTCCTACAGATTATTCTAGTAAACTTTGATGTAGCACGGGAGAAGAAATTCCTACGATATAGTCCTTGTGCCAGAAGCCAAAAAACGATGATTTGGTATAAAATGGGGGGACCAGATGAAACTTTCATCACTTGTACACTGACATGTATAGAGCACGAAAATACGTGATAGACATTCCAAAAAGGTAGATATCCAAGATGGCGGCCATTCAAAATGGCCCTGTTTTATACCAAATCATCATGTAGTTTCTACACGCATTAGTGCCTCCGTAATGCCAACTCTTATTGCAGAATTTTTCAAACAATTGTCCATATATCTGGTTATACTTGTCGAATTTAATTTATTTTTTTAAAAAAATTAAAGCCTAGGTTACACGCTATATTTTGTGTAAGGACATAGGTTTATCTAAAACCAGTCGTTTCAAAGTAAAATATTAAATAAGAAAATATTTTAGGCTAAAATGAAACGTTTTTACATTTAACTGAAAAACTATTATATTTACGAAAATATTGCTAATAAAAATATATTTCATTTAAAAAAAAGAATTATGGAAATCGGATAACTCGTAGCCGAGATATGTTGATTTTAATAAATAGCGTCGGTCGCCATTTTGAATGGCCGCCATCTTGGATAGCTACCTTTTTGGAATGTCTATCACGTATTGTCGTGTTCTATACATGCCAGTGTACAAGTGCTGAAAGTTTCATCTGGTCTCTCCATTTTATACCAACAACTTGTCTGGCACAAGGACTAATAGGTGTCAGGACTCCAATTAAAGGCATCATACCGATATTCACTTGAAAAGACATTTTCCAATGGAAGACAATGGAAAGTCATCACCGATTAACCTTGACCAAGAATCTCTCTAACCAGAACACTAGCCATCATCATACACTAGACACTGTTCTTTTCACTTGTTAACAAGAGTGCATTAATCTTTTATGATGTCTACGCAATTCAGTAGAACGACTGGTTGACTTTTAATGTAACGTAGTATAAACATAATTCACTTTTGTTACGATGGAAATGGTAAATGTTTTAACATTCTCGTGTGGTTGAAGCCCTAAGACTATTCCAATGCATTAGTACTAAAATTGGTGATCATCGGCCCCAGATGCTTCGGGCCAATTTTATTACAATTAAGTACAAATTGAACGTATAAGCCCTTGGTTCACTTCGGTCGCTCAGCTCAAAATGCGTTGTCAAACAACACTGTTATTGAAACTTACCGCAACTTGTAAATAAATATTTATAAAACAATATTTACTGACGTCATTAGACAATGTGTTATCAAAATAATTTGTAATGTTGGAACATAATTTGTAATGTAAAAAATGCTTAAAATAGGCATTTTCAAACTAACGTCTCAACAAAACAGGAAAATAATTTTTCACTAATTTTCCAATTGATTATTCACTTCAAATGATTTTTTTTGCACTTATTTATAATTTATGTTTTTCAAACAATGAAATGTTTTAAGTCTTCTCATTTTAATATAGTTTTCAGGTTTCATGGTTGATGTCACCTAATGGGACACCTACATTTAAAACTGCATCACAAACTGAAAACTGAAATTGTATAAACTATAAATATGTACTAAATTGTTATAATATGAAGCAAGCAGTTGTTGCTGGTAAATTATTTTGGCACGTCAAATAAAAAGCCACAACGGCAACGAAAGTAACGATATTTGAGCAAGTAAAAAAAAAAGAAACTTATTGATGAAGACATTATTGGTGACGAAATACGTACTCTTATGTATGATGAAGATGCATCGGATTCGGAAGATAATAGTGACAATGAGGAGGAGAAAGATTTAGTAGAAGACCAGAGAAGAGAACCTAACAAATCTTTTTTTTTTTTTTTTTAAGTTTCATCTTTTCTTTATTGTGATGATACAGACAACGACAGTACAGAATTTCAGATTTCATCGCCACAGAAAAAGAGACAAAAATTAGATGCTGAATACTTAGCTGACGTCTATAAAATCAGGACAAAACAAACCCGAAATCGTTTAGAAGTGCTTGTATTCTGTCCACCATGCAGGATTAGCAATACACAATACGAAAGGTTTAACTTTAAACATTGTGGCAAAACAAAAACAAAATTAAACACAAGACAGTATTATAAAAGTTATGAAAAGAAACTGAAAAATAGAAATAAACAAGATCTGATAAACAAAATTAATGAAGGAGTTAAAAACAAGTTTTCTGAAACGCGGCTTCAAAATGCAATTATTCATGATCGAACTATTCGATACTGGACTATGGAGATGAAAAGGAAAATCGAAATTTTGAATTTTAAAGCGTCCAAGTCGTCGGTAAAAACGTTTCAAATAAAATAGTTTACAGAAAAATCACACACAAAGTCAGCAAAAGAAACATGTTGAAATTGACAATAAAATAAAAGAAAAAACTTCAGAATTCTTTCATGTAATTAAAAACTTGATTGCAGAAAATAACAATCACTCCAGATCAATTAATTAATGAAGATCAAAGCAGATTTGAAAAAGAAATAATATCTGGACGTACGTTAGAATCGAAAGAAAGGAAACTGTTTTCGGCGCTGTAGGATCAGTATTTGCAACTACTCACTCCTACATAATAATGCCAACTATTTATATGGATGGAACATTACTAATGCATGTGTATGTTCTTGTTCCAGAACCTAGTCAAAAATTTGCTGCCAATTTTAAAATTGATTTACCTAACATCAAAGCTTATGCTGGGGAAATCTGCATATACGTCCAAGCTGTTTTTTTAGACAATGTTTTATGGCCAGATTTGCAGGGGGAAACGAGATGATTGATTAGTTGATTGGTGGACATCGAATAAGGATGATGCCATAACTCTACTGTTCCTGAAGGTATGAAACTCATAAAAAGAAATTGATCCAACCAAAATGTACACGTATTGTTCAACCAGAAGATCTCTACTTTTTCAAACTCTATAAGAATATGGTAAGATTCATCACAGACACCACCTTCAAACAATTTGATATAAATTTGTGGCATAGAAATCATTTTCTTCGGCTTCAGCCCTTTGTGCATTATCAGTTTATGGCAGACAGATTCAAAAAACATGATTAAATATGCATTTTT
Organism: Lepisma saccharinum; assembly: GCA_022664845.1. Taxonomy (NCBI): domain Eukaryota; kingdom Metazoa; phylum Arthropoda; class Insecta; order Zygentoma; family Lepismatidae; genus Lepisma; species Lepisma saccharinum. The sequence goes on from JAGDQP010007012.1 coordinate 43,057, forward strand.
CGCAAGCGGTTATATTGATGGTCAGCCAGAATAATTTGTCACGACTTTGGAGCATTGTTTTGAAGTGGATTGTTAGAAAATTGTACTGGGGGAAAATAGTCAAGTACTAGCTTTCATGGAATGCGCTCATTGTGAAAACTGCTTTTGCCTAAAGCACACATTAATTGTTTGTATATCTTTTCTTTTGCACTGTTTCACTTACAAAGGTATGTTAAACATATATATATATATTATATATGCAGTTGTTACGTAGCAATGTTCTTTGTTTTATTTGTAAAGTTTTAAATATATAAGGTTAACAACTCTCTGTCAATTGAACTATATTTTGCATATTCGATGTAAATTTGTTATTATTGCAATCATTCGTAACAATAAAAAATTATAATTTTTTATTTCTCTATATTTTTATTTAAAAACAATTATAAGAAAACTAAAAACAATTAAATTTCGATTCACTTCAACTATTTTTCGTTTCTTTTTAACAAAATAAACAAATTTTGAATGCCTTCTGATAATTTTATGTAATACACGGGTCATAAATAAACGATAAAAAACATTTGAAGTGAATAATCAATTGAAAAATTAGTGAAAAAACTTTTTCTTTTGTGGAGACATTAGTCTGAAAACAACTATTTTTCGTATTTTTAGCCCACCCGTAGGAACGTCAGTGAATAAGGGAAGATATAGAGTTTGTCCTGTCTGCCCCCACCCCTCCTAGATCTCAGCAACTACAAGTCCGACAGAGTTGAGCCACACACCGTTGGATTCATCACGACCTCAAACGGTGGCGAAACTTATGACTTTGACTCTAAAAGTGACGGGTCCTTTTGAATTACTTGGTATGCTCCATTTGTGTTTCTCCTATATCTCAGTAACTACAAGTCCGACAGAGATGATCTATACACCATTGGATTCGCCACGTTCAGAAACGATGAGGAAACCTATGAATGTGACTCTAAAACTGGCAGGTCCTTTTCCATCACTTAGTATTCTTCATTTATGCCCCTCCTAAATTTCAGTAACTACAAGTTCGACAGAGATGAGCCACACAGCATAGGATTCGTAATGGTCTGAAACCGTGGAATAACCTATAGCGTTAGCTCTAAAACTGGTAGGTCCTTTCTAGTCGCTTAGTATTTTCCATGTGTGTCGCTCCTAGATCTCAGTAACTACAAGCCCGACAGAGATGATGTACACCGTTGGATTCGTCATGGTCTGCAATGCTGAGGAAAACTATGAATAAGACTCTAAAACTGGCAGGTCCTTTACAATCGCTTAGTATTCTCCATTTGTACCCCTACGAGATTCCAGTAGCCGCAAGTTCGACAGAGATAAGCCATAAATCGTTGGAATAGTCATGGACACCGGTGGGAAAATCTATAACTTTTACTCTGAAATTGGCAGCTCCCGGCATTCGCTTAGACTCCATTTGTCCCTACGACTAACTCTTTCTTTTGGATACGTTATAATATGTATTTACACGGGGGCGCTTTGGTTTTGTCCACAATAAAACCATTACTTAGCTTGTTTACATTACAAATTATGTTCTAACTCATGATATCCTGAACGATGGCAGCTATAGATTTGGGATTCGTCTTTTTTTTTTTTTTTAACCTTTCAAATGCAAACAAAATTGGCCCGTTAGGATCTCAGTGAACAAGGATCGTGCCTCGTTTGTAAGAATGTCATCTATAAATTGTTTCCTGGTTCTGCCAATTATCAATGAGAAGCGATTAAATGCATCTATTTTATCGATGAAAGATCGTAATTTAATGAAAATAAATTCAACAAATGAAATTTGTAAACTTAGTGTATATTTACATTTTCTCCGACAGTTTAAAAAAGAATGTGTAGGGTGAAGTTAAAATGAGCTGGTGCTGACTGCTATAGACTGAATCTTTTTTTGTGGTTGTCCAAGAGAATTATAATCTCTTTCATCTTCATCAGTATCATCTATTATTTCTTCCTCAAAGTCGCCTTCTTCGTGGATATTTTCGTTATGAAGAGGAGTTTAAAATTTAATGTCAGTGAAGTTTTCCAGCATTACCGAGGGTAAATTGCTGCAAGCGTTCCCTCCATACTTACCACACATAATGCTGCACAACAGACATGCTTTTTTGTATCTACATGTTTTCTCACAGCTATGTTTATAGTTATATGATACAAAATGGAATATCGGGACGGGCGTAAGCCATAGTGCTGTTACCGCCCATACAATTAATTTTATCTTACAAAATGGAATAACGAATCAGGAGCAGGTTGTTCTCAAGTAGTGACAGGTTTCAACTTCTGACCTTCTACTGTAAATACCTTCTACTAGCCCCAATCAGTGGGTGGTAGATTATTGCCTAACCACGGCTGATTTGATGATATACAACTAAGCTGTGTTCTTTTGCTGCTGCTTCAGTTGGGGAAAAAGCTGCAAGGTGGTTTGAATTTTATAATGGGCAGCGGGCGAATATTCTCAAGAAGCGTGTGTATCTGTGCTCGTCGAGAGTTGTTGCTTTGGGGGCACCGTGTAGATGGCGGACAGGAATTCTTTCCCAGCTTTAGCCACTTCATCTGTTGTCGGGTTTTTATTAATAAATCTGCTGGTGTACTGTTTGGAATTCTGGAGTCTTCCTGAAAAGGTTGGATACCGTGCTTTTCCTAACGCCATATGTTGCTGACGTTGTGTCGCAGCCATAAATGAACATCAAGCTACCATGTACCAGCTGTAGGGAATGTTGCAGTTTATTAACACTAAACACTTTTATCGCATTCTTTCTTGTAATCATTCCTGATTTTGAGAGGCGTTTGGCTGTAATAGCTGATAAGTCACAATCTCAATAGTCATTCTCATGTATAGGCTAGAGCGAGTGTGCCAGAAATTATACATCTTCGCTAATGAGTCCCCCAAAGGCCCCCAAGCTTCCCCACTTCACTTGTTCCGGGCCCCAGCTGGGCTTACGCCGCCACTGATATGAAACAAACCACGCATTAGAAAGATGAGGCAAGATTTCTATACAAGAAGATGCAGTAAGATGGCAGCTCTGGCGTGTTGCTGCTCTGCGGTGGAAGAAATCTTAACTGGTCGTATTTTGTGTGTGTATGGAGGAGGGTCAGAGGATTTAACACAGAAAAATATTTGAATTAATCGCTTTAAAATAATTATATCTATATTCAGTACACGAGGCAACATATTTTGTGATAAGTTCCATTTTTTGTTTCATTGACAAGCAAACATTCTGATGGGACAGAAAAAAACTTCTAAATTTCTTTCTTCCATTACGGTTAGAATATCAAAATATGTGCACATGCAAATTTTGGCAGCTCGAGAGCAATTACTTTGGGAGATATCGATGATATAATAGTCAGATTCTTGTTTCTGAAGAGTGAAGAAAAATTGTGAAAATACCCTTAGATTTGTAAAATGATGAAGAAAATGGAAAGCAAATACATAGTAATGGGTACTGGTTGGAAGGAGCTACTTGTTGGAGGATATGTTCTTCACGGCCGCCATATTTAAGTCCGCCATATTGAATCTCGATTGATTTTCTTAAATGGGAAGGTGGTCGTGTAATATATCATTCTGAGCTAGAATTTTACGGGAAACATGTTTCTGAAGTCAGTTTTTCCGTAAATGTATTATTGTGAGAGAAAATTGTATCTGACATTAGTATGGGTTAATTATGCAATAGCCGGAAAACACCTATTTTGTTTTGAAATAATGATGGAATTGAAATCTAAATACATACAAAATGTTCCTGATTATATTGCTATTTTGATATGCAATTGTGTGCATTTAGTTTATAATTCCTTCATTATTTCAAAACAAAATGGGTGTTTTCAGGCTGTTGCTTCATTAGCCCATACTAATGTCAGACATAATTATTTCTCACAATAATACATTTACGACAAAACTGACTTCAGACACGTGTTTCTCGCAAAATTCTAGCCCAGAATGACATATTACACGACCACCTTCCCATTTAAGAATACCAATCGAGATTCAATATGGCGGACTTCAAGATGGCGGCCATGATGAATATACCCTCCAACAAGTAGCGTCTTCCACCCAGTATCTATTACTATGTATTTGGTTTCCATTTCCTTCAGTATTTTACATATATAATGGTATTTTCACACTTTTTCTTCACTCTTCAGAAAGAAGAATCTGACTATTATATTATCGATATCTCCCAAAGTAATTGCTCTCGAGTTGCCAAAATTTGCATGTGCACATATTTTGACATTCTAACTATGATGGAAGAGAGAAATTTAGAAGTTTTTCTGCCCCATCAGTATGTTTGCATGTGAGACAGAATAGCGCTGGAGCCTATAAAAACTTCGGCTGAGGACAGGATGACATTTCAGTGGTCACCGTTTTAAAATATACTTCGTATATAAATACATAGTTCTAATTTTCAACTTATCTCCTATTAGAATGCATTATAATCTTCCAATTACAAGAAAAAGCAAATGGTTTGGACGAAATTACTTTTTCATTAACCAGAGACCATAGTTTCCTCTTTTTGCAGAGAATCACACACCCACAAGAAACCTTGTTTGTTTACGAACTAATAACCAATGAAGCCAGAGAAATCTGTTTCGACTCCTCCCCCTGTCCTCAAATAGTCATCAACGTATTTAGTAAACCGATTACTTACTTTCAAGAACTTGTTGTGATTCTTTCTCCTTCCCCTTTAAAACGACATCAGTAATATCACATTATACACAACGGCTTACACATTCTTTACATTATGCTGACAAGACTATTATGGCTAATTCTGTCTGGCGTTTTGCCACCAGATGACACTAATAATACATTTACAGGATAAACATTTGACAAACGCAGCAGAAAATATGCTGACGCAAAGGCTACATCAACCCTTTATTTCTTACTATATAGTTCTACAATAATACCGGTACTACTACTACTACGACGACGACGACGACGATTAATAATAATAATAATAATAATGTTTTGATAAATAACATTTAGTGCAGATGGCATTCACATGCAAGGTAGTTTAAATCTTTCAGGTAGCGCACTCCGATTTATCTCGAACGGAATTTACCCATACTGACTTGCGCGGCGCACGTCATGTGGAGGATACTTTCCGATTCAGATGGATGAATAATGTTTTCAGGAGCGATATCTCACTTTTTTAAAGGTAAAAGCTTTTAATAAACGAAGACTTGAAATAAATAAGGATGCAAGTACAATTTTCAAACGTATTATGAGAATGTGTTTATATAATTTCGGTTCAAAATATAAACAACACGTCCCGCCATCTTTATGAACACTTAACACAATGATCCAATTAATATTGTTGACATTTATGTCAAGGGTATAACTACGCAAATTGTTATTTCAGTAACAACACGCTTTTCTAATATAAATCTGACATCTACATTTTTATTTACTTCAAGTTGCCAAATGTATATGGTGGTCAATCTTAATTCAGGCAGTCGATGTAAAACGGACACACAGACGTAGGCTTTAACATTGCCTATGTTCCCTTTTCACGTAGACTACCTCAATTTATGGCTATCAAACGTAGAACTCGGTTTCCAGAACGAATTCTGTATGTTATCCGGGTAACAATTGATACATATCCAGAACGCTTAAATAAAACAATACAGAATCACCCATAATGTCTTAGTGCTATAAAAACTATTTCCCCTGGATGGAAATTTGAAAACACACCACAAGCTCCAGCTCCAGAAGTCGCTAGCTGTTTCATGCATGTACACGTATTAGTATATTACAAAAGGCATACATAAAAGAAAAGTTTTGATCTGTTAAGAGAAGCACAAGACTCAAATTTAAAATTCCTGGGCTTTTCCAGAATGTTTAATGTTTCCTTAGCTGATCTTACGCTTCTCCAGGTTAGAGGGAAGTTGCTGATAAAATTATACAAATATGAAAATTAGCTCATAGAATAATAAAAAGAATTATGTTTGGTGCAACACTGAGAGAGAGAGAGAGAGAGAGAGACTGTGTGTGTCCAGGACATAATTTTATACATGAAAACGTCAAAATGGAGTGAGCTGAACGTAATAAATAAATAAACTTTTAAAGACATACTTTCCTTAAACATTCGTACTAAAAAGTAAAAAAAAAAAAATGTTTATGCATGACTAAAAAGAAAAGTATGGGGGGTGTTAATTGAAGAATTTATAAAGTGACTGTACATAAGAGCGCTCCTCATCCTTTTCTTTTGGGGTCATGCATAAACAAAATTATTATTTTTACGAATTGTTTAAGAAAAGTATGTCTAAAAAGTTTTTTTATTTTTTTTACTCAAATTCTTAAGTGTTCCTCAACCAGTCAAACGCTACAGCGTTGCAGGCAAGTATCTACGGGTAATATTTTTAAAAAATATATTAAAATATACTTTTATATCAAGGTTTATAGGAACAGAATGGAAAGATCTAAGGGATACCTTTCCTTGTCAATGGTATGATGATAGTTCATAGAGAAGAAATGACTACACAAAGGACGAGCAATGGCTGAACTAATATTTTGTTCGAGCCTATTTATTGTCAAGCGAGCAAAAGTAAAATGTAAGCTTCTGCTTCAGTATACAGTAAGATCTCGATTGTCCGTCGTAATGAAGGGAGGCGGAGAACGCTAAAAACATGGATAATCCGTGCAATATTTTAAGCCTACATACTTTATACAATCCTGACACATATCTTTAATGTTATTTTAGAAGAAAAAAAAGCGTTTCATTTTTTCTTCATTTTGGCAGTAGCAATTTTGATCATGGACTAATTATTCTAAGGACAAAAATATCTGAAAACGAAGTGTCATCTCGTTTCAAAAATTGGATAAATATTTCTGCCTAGTCAAGTGTAGCTATCTTAATTCAAAACACACGAAAAAAAATCAAGATTATACGATGATTGCTTAATAGAGAAATGGATAATCGCAGTCTAATTATCCTAATGTGTATAATAGATGAATAAGGGTTGTTTCTAGTAGGTGACTCTTCTATGTACTATTGTGCGTAGAAAATTTGTCATAGTCAGCAGGGTATATTCTTCATATGTATTTAGTGGTGATAATCTCTGCAAAATAATAGGAAACTCTGAAATCACCAAGGACTAATTACGATGTTGAAGGATAATGTCCTCAGACATTTATGATTGTTTAACTTAATTTTCATTGCATGTTTCTTCAAAGTTTATCGATTTTATTAGATTCATCTTCTGTTTGATAACTAAAACAAATTACAGCGTACTTTTTTCTGTCATTTACTTTATAATTGAAGTTCTAATTATTTGTAATTTAGTAGTACAATTATAACACAGTATCAAATGTTTTGTTTCATTTTCAGCTTTCATATTAACTGTCGATAGATTTATCTAAACATAAAACATTAAATTAATCTCAGTTTGAAAAGAAGGAGTGAGTTTAGGATAATTAGATACATATATACAATTAAGAAAAAAGTTTTCTCGAAAAAATAAAGCAAGACTATCTCAGGTTCAACAAAAAATTCCGGAAACTTTACATCGCTACCTCTGCCTACATTACCAAAATACGTAAACAATTATTTTGAGAATAGGACAGACCATAGTGAATTCATAAACGCATACTTTTAATTAATACGAATATTTTTTGACGTAAAAATTAGCTATGATTTACATATCTCAATTTCTTTATATCAAAAAGAGAATTGATTGACTTTAAAAGGAAGCGATATCACAAATAAATATAAAAATTCAAACACAGGAGATACAACGAGAGACACATTTCTCCAAATGCTAACCAGTTCAAGGCAAAATTTGCTTCATTATCATCAGCATCATTACCATTTAGAATCCTCCAATAACCATGAAATTATATTTGTCTTAATGAATAGAAATTGAATAGGTAAATGATGATAAAAATCTCGCCATGGAATATGTGTATATTACCCTTGAAGCAAAGCCAAAACAAATAAAAAGGGAGATTGTTTAATATCTAGCAATGAATCTCCTCGACGCTCTTTTGAGATCTGCCGCAAAAATCTCTCTGTGAAAGTCTTCATGAAAAGGTTTCCATGGTAACGTTATCTCACTTGCATTTGATTCTTATCAGATCCACATTCAAGGAACGAATCCTGGAACCATGGAAATGGGAGTAATTCTGATGTTTGTTGAAGTTCAACGTGGCTTTCTGAGCACTCCACCCTCCCTCGCCTCTCTATGTGAAAGAGAGAGAGACAGACAGACAGAGAGAGAGATAGAGAGAGAGATAGAGAGAGAGATAGAGAGAGAGATAGAGAGATAGAGAGAGAGAGAGAGAGGGGGAGCGCATTTTAAAATGAAGTATCAAAGGAAATCAAATATTAGTGTCAGGACCTCCCAAAGCATCGATAGAGAATATTGCTAAGTTTCTTGCAGTTTTCTCTGTAATAACTAAGAACTTTACTGGAAACATTCACATTTGTCATGGCAAGTTTGATGCACACTTATTCGTTTGATGTCGCCTTTTTGTAAGTGTGTGTCAACTCAAAAATTTTAAACTGCAAGGTGGGTCGAGTAATATATCGTTTAAAAGGCCTTAAAGAAAGACCAAACAAACAAAAAACTGAACCAACTCCGGGATCCATGTGTTGCCCCTATTCAAAATGGTGGGAAGTTAAACTTTGAAATGACCATTTCAAACATTTTCTTGTTCACATACAAACAACGATGCAGTTGTAAAATTGGTCTTGGGTACACGCTTCCCTCTATAATGTTCTATGTTTTTCTGGAAATATAACCCAATAGCATGATTTAAACGTTGAGATTTTTTTTTTCACGTTTAATTCACTGGTTGATAAAATGTCAAAAAGGTGTACATTTACCAGTTTCCTCAACGTTAAATCAACTTTGGGTTACAGGGGTGCTGAGGAGGGTACACGCTGTTTAAAATATACGCCCTGTTCCCACTTATACCCTCCATTTCCCTTTTGCCACAGAAAGTGGGTACCATATTAAGGCTCATTACTCTAATTTTGACCTGATAAAGCAAAGAACAAAATTGATAACGTCGATTCAAATTTACAGTTATGTCTTAAATTTTAAACGTAATTTTAAAAGTTTGAAACTCTTTTCACAAACATATCATCATTTTAAAAAGTGAGCAAGAAAAACAGGCTGAAATACTGAAAACTTTCCATAAAAAAATAATCAAAAAATATCTTCTAGAATTCTTGCGACAGAGCTCGAAAGTTTGTCGAGAAAAGAAACTAAGTTGCTTACTTTGAAATAAAGATGAAATGCCAAACCTGAAAGGGATAGAAGAGCGATTGAATACACCAATCATAACAAACACTATTGTTGTTACTCCTTTCAAAAAAACGCAGGCGGAAAGGAAAATAATATTGAGATTATCATTCTATCAAAGCTCCAAAACATTTACGTAATAAAATTTATTTTCTATTCAACAAAGTAACGATACAATAAGGCTGATATTCCACTGAACATTGTAAGAAAAAATCACATTAAAATGACTATTCAACACGATAATAATCGATCATTCGTTTTCTACTGACAAAGCTTTACTGTAAATTTATATTTCTTCATTACTGCTTTCTCCTACCACCTACAATCAAAAATGGAAGAGACAAAGTATAACACAGTGCTTCTTCCAGGTAGGGTATGTGTCAAGATTTCAATTTGGGGGATACAAAGTCAAAATTTACGGTGAAAGAAAAGGTTTTCAGGATTTCTATTGTTTTTTTTTTTTGTTTTTTTCAAGTGTAAAAAAATTAAATTGGATGAGGTTGGATGCTCGAGAATGTGCTGTTCGACCGACCAAAACCTGGAATCAATACAATATTCTTGACTTACGAATTTCTGAATGATCCTCTCGTGATCTTCAATGAAACCATGAGAACCAACATTGGTCCAGTGATATTAGAGTTTTACCTGGAAAAAATTCAATAAAAGGGGATACATACTTCGCCTATGTGTAGTACTAGCACGCAGTAACAACATATCAAAAATCAACACTCGTGCATGCTGTGCTACAACCGCCATCTTGGAAAATGGCCGCCGATTTTCACTTTTTTATCATCTATCGGTAACCGTTGGAAATCTGAAAATAATGAGACAAAAGTTAAAGATAATACAAAAATACATCTTTTTGATCCTAATAACTTTTGTCCTGTCTCTAACGGTTTTCGAGAAAAACGTAAATTAAACAATCATAAAACTGAAGATTAATCTACGTGTAAGTAATTTACGTGGTATACTTACAACAACTTAAAAAGGTATGATTTTTGAATTTACGTTTTTCTCGAAAACCGTTAGAGATAGGACAAAAGTTATAAGGACTAAAAAGATGTATTTTTTATTATCTTTAACTATTCTCTTTAAATTTATTTTATATTTGCAACGGTCACCGAGATATAATAAAAAAAAGTGAAAATCGGCGGCCAGTTTCCAAAATGGCGGCCGTAGCACAGCATGAACGAGTGTTGATTTTTGCTAAGTTGTTACTGGGTACTACTGCTACACATATGCGAAGTATCTCCTTTTAGGGAATTATTATTTCCAGGTAGAGTTTTATTTTTCTAATCTAATATGGCTGGACTACATTTCCAAGTCGTCGGGAAACGTATATCGACAATGAATATTTTTGGCAGTTTTAGATTCCCATCTTTCAACATGATCAAATAATATCACACCCTGAAATAACATGAAACGCACTAAAGTTTCGACTTTTTTTTAGGTCCAAGAGATCAAAGGTTAGTGTGAATATCTATCATGCTCCGATTGATTGTCACCATACAGACAAAACCAGTACATCAGTTTCTCAGGCCCTTAAGTGGGTAGTCTGTGCACCATAACTTGCTGAAAAAAATAGGGAAAATGACATGTAGCTCTTCGATGTCCATATATTTGTTTCTATTCTTCAAGTGGCTACCAACATACTTCTCATCTTGTTGTCATGAAGAAAATGATTTTTAACAATATAAGCATTCATGTTCCTCTTATTTTTATGATATACAAGACTATTCGCCAAGAGATTTTTATTTTACCAGCATCAATGATGCACCAGCTTCTGTTCTTTTTTCATATTAACATCCATATCCATATTAAGTTACCTGTCTGTTCCCCATATATACACAAAACAAGATGAGTTTAATCGTAGTTTAAAACTGATGACTATACATTTGGAGAACTCTTTGGCCAAATCGAGACTCGTATGTGTCATTGCTAAATTAATGTACCTAAACGGGCGGGCAATATTGGCATCCTGTAGAAATAAAAAGTAGTAATTTTGCATCCTTTTTTTTTTTAACAAAAAAAAGTGGATCCACGGAGCACGGTCATGCTCATGCTCATGTAATAGTTTTGCGTCCCTACGGAATAGTCGTATATTTGCAGAGTGTATAAGTGGCTTTTCTAATGTCATATGTATGCGTCTATGATTTTCGTGGTATATACCACCTTTCATTAATGAATATATAGAATCCAATATCTCATAAGCTCACCTTCAGAAACGGAACGTCACAGAATAGTACTTTCAGCGGATGGGGACATTAGAGAACGTTGAATGGCGTGGTTCCCGTAGCGGACAAAATGGTTTACTTTTAATTTTGAGAGTTTGAGTAAAGAGACTATGCATTTCTAATTTCTTTAACGACCTCTTATTCCTAAGATAATTTATCTTTTAAATATTAACTTACGAAAAAAAAATGTCTAACCTTTTGAACACTATCCACAAAGTAGATTGGTTGATCTTGACTTCAAATTGCTTCTGTATTCTTTAAACTTTCAAAATGTAAAATAGGCATAAACGTCACGCTTGTTTAGGTAGCAAAAGCATGGTAGAGCCAACGCAATTTCGCAAAGTCTCTGAGAGCGCATTATATACAACTTGGTTGCGAATCTACTTCTATCACGTGACATTACAACAACATTGCGGGGGAGTGAGTAGCAGACGGTATAAGCATGCTACCGTCGCCCACTCGAAACAAAATAAATCAGGCGGGCAGCGAAGGAACTGTGAGGAACCGTGGAGGACAATTTTTGAACCACCGTTGCCTTCACAGCAAACGACATTGAAATTGAATGACTACAGCGAACATACTTGCGCGTATCTATCTCCTCCCTCTGTTCCACTCTCTTTCATAGGCTCGCTGACTTCTACTAGCAGCCGAACCCAGAGACTTTACGAAAATGCGTTGCCTTTACTCATCCTTTATCCTACCGCGTTTAAATACCAGTGTTTATTAGAATTTATTAGAAATTTCTTGTCTGTCGAGGTAAGGGACAAAGTTCTTGGGAGACAATGAGTTTTAAAATAATTTACAAACTATTTTTGTAGATTTTAGATTGCGGATTGAACTGAACATTTTAAAAAATAAATAAATTTTAGGGGGAAAAAATAATTAACTATTGTAGAGAAAACAATACACCAGAAAAAATGTAGAAGACAGTCCAGGTAGGGGACAAGTAAAGTTATCTAGGAAAGTTTTTCTGTTGAAGATAAAAAAATAAATTTGAATCTAAGTGCACGCTACCTCTATACAAAAGTACGAATATCATGATTGTGTTAAATGTTGTTTTGTTCTCATTTTTTAAGCTTTAAGAGGCTTGGGACAGCATTTAGGTACATTAATTTGGCAATGACCTGTATGTAAGATAAGATAAAATAAATGTTATGGGCGATAACAGCACTAATGACCCGTATGTACATTAACAATTATCATACATTATGAAGTCATAATTTAACAGAAGACTTGCTAGTTAGCAACTGACAACATCTCGGGATTTTCTTTGTATTTCATAGTAACTTGTATGTACTAGAATCGAATGCTGTAGAATTTTGATAATGCTTTTAGGTTTAGAAATATTTTGAACAACATCGAAAATAAAGTAGGAGATTGACTTCTGCATAATGCACTTAGACCTTTGTTTGCATTTTACAGGCATGACACTGTATTCTGTTTTACATGCCATGTACTAGGGCCAATACGCATTGCGCCTAGGAACATAAATAGTAAAGAAAATCAGGTAGTTGTTAGGTTTCGTACACTATTTGCTTACTACGTAGTACAGCAATCACAAAGTGTGTCTACGGCAAAGCAGTAAGTGCAATGCAAATACGGATATACCTACCTTTTATATTCGCCGTGCGCATGTTAAATATGGGTAGTCCACACATTCACTGCATGATTTACATCCTACTACGTAGAAGCTAAATCCAGATGATTATATACATCATCCTGTCATTAAAGGTGGTCCGTCCTGCTCAGTAGTAGGCTACCATAAATTGGATCTGTAGAATTCTTACTTGAATGCCATACATGTACTGCGGCAAAGCAGGACGTGCTGTCCAGATTGGCATGATGACACGTAGTTCTTGTGACGTCAGCACTACGTATGGAATATTATCATCCTCTTACATTACAGAAAGTGATGTTACATCCCTCCGGCTGTGAGTAGTCGTTTTTCTGTTATTTACGGACTACACAACTAAGGAAAATGTAATTCCCTCTGTTTGGTAGCGCCATTGTGCAAACAGTTTACAAAATTAAATACACAAGTTGTGCAATTTACGTGCCGGTACAATTTATGAGGCTTTACATTACCACAGATAGAGCCCTGAAATCGGGCTCCTAACTTGACCAGGCCCGATCCAATTTTGCGTGCGTAATATACCGCTCGATCCGAGCCCAACAGAAAAAGGCAGGATCGGCCTTGCCCGACCAGAAAAGTAGATGCGTAATCACCCACTTCCAGCCTGACTCGACTTTTGTCAAGCATAGCTCAAGTTGGACTACGTAGATGTTAAATTGGGCCATGACAGGCTGTAATCGGGCCCGATTGGAGGACTTTAGCTACCGACTTTTAGAGCTTCAATCGATCTCTGTCCAACTTTTACTGTCAATAACAATGTGATTAGTCTTTGAAACCTTTTCAGGAACCCAATAGAGAAATAACGAGTATTCGTTTTTTCTTTCTTTCTTTATGCAGCTCCAATTAGAGCTAAGCTGGAAATGCTGAAATTCCTGTACAAATTCTTCAAAAGACTGAAAACTTCTTTTGGACCAATATTTTGCGCTTGTTCGCTCGCTACCAGCAATTGTTTCTTGTAATGCTTTAGCTTCATGTTCGTCTTGTTTTTCCTGGGGCGACGTTGGCGTCGGTATATTTGCATTACTTGACGTCTGATAAGATGGACAACCGATAAATATGCAAGGTACAGCATCGGGTCTCAACCGTGGCCTTTCAAGACGTGCAGTAACTATTTGACCCGTCCAAGAGTCGGTAGCTTTTGTCTCCCACTCAACATCCCCTTCCCTAAAGTACACATGACAAACCTATGACACAATAATCCCTAATAAAATGTAAAGATGTAATGCATGCACGTCACAATAATAAAAGTATTATAAACTAATATTTCGAATATTTCCTTCTACAGTAGTTTAAACAAGAGTAGTTTAAAGCTTGCATTAAAATAGTTTAACACAATAACTCTAATTTTGCTGCTATTTATTCTGATTTATTGCAATAGATACAAGTTTAAGTAATTTACATAAGTGAACTACACAGTTATTCGCTCTACCACATAATTTTGGCTGTTTGTTGTCGTCCCATCGATTTACGGCAAGTGGATGCGAGATCGAAGGGAAGGAAAGAGTTTATTTACATGAAGCACTCATTACATGTTATAGGGATTTTGTTACTGGGAGAGTATTTTTCTGGGGGAAGGGAAAGATTAGGTAACGACCGGGACCTTTGTCTAGACACCATACAGGCATTCGTCTGGTGAAACTAAGGAAAACCCTGAGAAACGCCAGTCTCTATGGCCGGTAGCAGGATTGGAAACTGATTTTTTTTTTAAAAAATAACTACATATATTATCCATATTATTGCCATGCACTGCGTACTCTGTTTTAGGAATAAAATATTGATTGTACTGTCGAAAAAATGCACTTCCTGAGACATTTTTTTTATTGTTATTACTTCTATACATTTTTCACATTCTTAATTGTAGATCATAAATATTTACACAGAAGTTAGAGCTTTAATGAGCAATTTTGATAACCTAGGCAAGAGGAAAAATTAGACGTGAAGCGGAGGTGGGGGTGTCTCGCTGATAGCCTTTTACTTTAACAAAGAACTAGGAAGAACATATTAAATCATTCACATTTATCGCTTTATATTGAAGCTCGATGCAAAAATGAATGCACTGGAATATACCAGAACATCTTGTGTGCAAAATATACAAGTACATCAAATGTAGACGCATTTAAGGCGTACAATTTTTTACAGTGCCTGATTTTATTTTATTTTATTTATAAAATGTAACATTATTCTCAATACAGCTCACAGTTTTCGGCGTGGACATTGGTAGCGTTCTTAGGTATTAGGGCCAATTCATACCAAATCAACCAATCAATTTTAGACCGTGGATTTTACAAAATATGTGATATTTAGTAATTATGTCCTATGAATCAATATGATCAAAAATACATTTAATGTTTTTGACACTTTTGATTTTTAGTTATAAAATGTTAAAAATAAAAAAAATAAAAATTTGACACGTTTTGAAACCTTCAAAAGCCCGAAGCTCAGTGGTAGAGCGCTGGCGTAGCATTCGGGAGGTTGTGGGTTTGATCCTAGGGGTCGACCATCCAGACTGAGGTTTTTCCAGGGTTTTCCCTCAGTCACAGCAGGCAAATGCCGGGATGGCACCTTCAACCTAGGTCCCAGCCGACACCTTCCCGAATCCTTTCTCCTCTCCTATCCCGGCCTGAACCTAAGATACCTAAAGGCCATGAATAGAATTCACATTAAAAAATATTGTAGAACAAAACTAGTAAAAAGTAGTCAGTCCAGTCTGATATCCCTATTTAAGAAAAAGGCGGTAAGAATTCTTAGTACGAAATTATTTAGTTACAGACTAATAAACCTATCAGATTTACTACTTTATTATAATAATAATAAAGTGGTAGATTATTAGCCTATAACGAAGTAATTTCATACTAAGAATTCTTACTGCCTTTTTCTTAAATAGGGATATCAGACTGGACTGACTACTTTTTACTAGTTTTGTTCTACAATATATTTTTTTTAAATTTGAATTCTATTTATGGCCTTTAGGCACCTAAGGCTCATGCAGGAATATGGGGAGGATTCAGGAAGGTGTCGGCCGGAACCTAGGTTGAAGGTGCTATCTCGGCATTTGCCTGATTTAACTGACGAGAACCCTGGGTAAACCTCAGTCAGGATGGTTGGCCGCTGGGACCGAGCCCACGACATCCCGAATTTTACGGCAATGCTCCACCACTGAGTTACGGCGGCACGGTTTGTTGTACAATAGAATTGAAATGAAGATACTGTATGTCACATTTCAACTAATTGCACTTATTTTGCTAAAAGCCATTATGCGTACTGCCGTTTAAGATAATTACAGACGTTACGCATATTGCATAAATGGCAGGGTACTTCTGTTATAAAACATTTTTATGCCACATGATCCCATTGAAATACCATCCTCAAATTTGGCAGATGCATTCTAATCGAAAGTAAACTGAACATATATATTTTTTTTTTCAAAAACAATTAAAATTTCGATTTTGAATTATTCAAAAAACAAATGTTGTTTTACTTTTTAAAAAAATGTAAAGATTGGTCTAATAAAGTCACGTAATACATCAAATTACAGCTCTTGAAATTCTGAAATGAATGGTGTAAGTTTGAGCTATCAAGGACAAAAAGTTTTTGAGTTTCGGTCTTTTAAAGGTTTCAAAACGCGTAAGAAATCAGTCTTTTTTTTAAAAAAAAAATAACATTTTATAACTCAAAAACCAAAAGTGACAAAAACGTAAAAATTTGTAATTTTGATCGTGTTTTTCATCCTTACCAATAACACTATTCATATACAAAAAGAAATATATCGGATTTTCGAGACTTCAAGTTCCAGACCGTTGGTTGATTTGATATAGCCCATTAATCGATAGAAACATATTTGATCCTTGGTCTAAACTAATTGTATTTTTACACCTACATTTTACTGAAATGTAGGTTTCAATCTTACACTACTGAAAGATTGAAACGTATTTTTTTATATTTCGGTAATATCTAATTAGCTTCTTATAGCGAAAACCTTTCATTGATCATAATTATTTCTGTGCAAGAAGATGTAAATTGCCACAATTCATTTATCCAAGAATTGAGATAGAATATAGTTGATTGTAGTCACATATACCTCTGCTGCTATTGTTTCCTTATCCCGGGAAATAATAGCAGCAGATTATATCCCGGGATTTTGAGCTACAGATAATGTATTTTTGCTGATGGTAATTATGATCAGAAATAGATATCTTCCGTGAAGAACACCGTAATTAGAAATTAACGTATTGTATATACGGGATGAGAGCATATTTCAGTAAGAATTCATTGTTTTTCAGTTTATAGTAATGATATCTTCGAAGTTGTATTATCGCTAGGATTCCCTAGAAACTTAAATTCTTCCTATAATTCAAAATATTTCTTTAATTCCCTGGAGATTTATTAGTAACTTATCCCAAATAAACAATCCATTATGTACTTAGTTAATTCCTGTTTGTCAGGGTGAAGATATAGGAAGCGTAGCAATGTAGCAGTGGATGCATAAATAATTCCATCATTTGTCTCGTAAGGTTGCTGGAAACCAAAGCAACAGTAAATTGGGATGAATGTGTAAGGACTTCAACTCCAATCCTGCTGATTACATTGATTATCTGCAGCGTAAACTATTAAATACTTGTTGTGTTAAAAAAACAAAACACGACATTTTGTAAAACAAAATTAAAAGAATGATGTTTTTATTGAAAAAAATCACGGAAAAAACGTTTTTACAACACTAGATATGTCTCAAGTATTTAATTTCAATGAAACTAGAAGCTTGGGGACGATATAAACGGTGTCTAATCCTTTCTTTCATATTTAGCTTACTTATTCCCGGCTATAAAGAGTTGTAGGACCGTTTTCTATTCTATTATGTTCAAAACTGTTTGACTGCTATTACATAAAATAAGTTGCTTCTATTGACTTTTTTAGTTTATTTGCTTTTACGAACTTTACACTTGAATAATTAAACTGAATAGTTGTCTGTCTGTCCGTTTTGTTATTTGTTTTTATCACACTCTCCAGTAATTTTCTTCTTTGTTTCATTGGCCTTCTAGTTTTCACTATTCTTTCATTTCTTGCTTTCTTATAGGACTCTGCCTTTCCAAGCCCGGAATCAGATATTTGATTCCGAGAACTACATAAAGTCCTCTGAAGGAAGTAATGATCTTTAGAAGTTTCAGGCTTCAAAGTTACTAAAATCTCCTAATATTGTTTGGTTAACGGGTAACGGGTATCACACTGTTTTCGGTCGCCAGTTGTCCCTTTCTGGCTGCTAACGAACGTGTTATTTCTAAACACAGAAATGTGTCTTGAGTCGAGTAACGATTTACCATGGCGTTTCTGTTTACTGGTTGATCTGGAACTACAAAATCCAGACCTATTCACTTCAAAAACACTCAATGATAGAACGAATGTAATTCCTTTACACCTTTACTGTTTTCGTGAAACACATCACTTAGGTCTTTGTACTCCGGCTCTCGAAGCAATTACTGAAGTCATTCTTTGAGTTGATACATGCACATAAAGTTTCTGGCATTGTGGTGTTTGGAAGAAATGGAGAATACAACACAGGCTTTTTGCGGCTGGAACAGAGCCCATGACTAAATTCTCTATGCTAGAGTAAGGAGTCGTATTTCTTTCTTTAACAATGGCAGCAACTTCTATTTTGTACAGTATCTGCTGGTTTCTGTCGTGTGTATTCTTTCCTTACCCACTCAATAGATACATCCCACAAGTCCATTTCAGATGATATCTATAATGTTTGTTCTTGAGAAAGAAATCCATTGCATGGCACATCGAACATGGTCAGCGCTGCGTCACAATGGTATTTGAGGATCTAGAACAATAGACGAAAAGCCATTAGTATTAATTGTTAAATACACTAAAAAAATATGACATTTTATGTTCACATATTTTGCTAAAATTCTGTTCGTTTTGTGCTTACAAAACGCTAAGTAATGTATACAAGAGGTCTGATGAATTTGTCATCTTTCATTATGTGAATTTTGAACGTTTCACATTCATTACGTTTTTCATGTATACTTTAAACATTGCTTCTTGATTAAGGTTAGTGAAAAACAACGATAACCAAAGGAAGATGTTAGCACTACTATTTTTTTTTTCATTTCCATAAATTTCAACTTAATGAATTGCGTATGTTGAAGTACAATGATGCTTATAATAAAGGCCTTTCAGATAGGCTAACTCTCACATTGGAATTTGGTGTTAAGTGACACGATATTCTTATCACTGATTTATCTTACGTCAACAATATGCTAACTACAAGGGCTGCATGCAAGACACACAGAATTTCATGATAATGTCCCTCGTATAATAAAGCAAATACATTTTATTTAAAAACTAAAAACGTGTAACAGTTTCACCAACTAACAAACAACTTGGCTTCATCAGACACACTAAATCACATAAAAAAAACAATGGTTTGTTATTTGGTGAAACTGTAACACGTTTTTAGTTTTTAAATTAAACGTATTTGCTTTGCTCAGTTACTATTTTATTTTTATCTTACAATAAAAGATTAAAGAAAAAATATTAGTGCCCAAGTCTCCCGTGTTGCTACCAACGCGGACGTTAGTGTGCCGCGATCAAAAAGAGGTTGAGAACCACTGGTCTAAACAAAGCTACTGTAATTTACACTTCAAACATTTCTTATTCCTTTACTTTACGATTAAGATTACTGATGTTAATATTGTTTTAAACTATCGTGATTTTGTCTGTTGGTCAATTAATAAAACCTGGAAAAGAACAACAATATGTAATTCATCCTTTTAAACATGTCAATTTTTCATTTTTCGTTCACGGTCTGAACCCGGAACATTGATTTAAGCTCATCATTTCTGAAGAATGACGTCTCCTTTATTTGTTGACGTTGCGAATGCTAAAAATGTCAGGTAATACAGTTTAATACGCATTAGAGCTTATAAATTACTATGAAATACAATGGACAACGATCTCGAGATCTTGTAGATTGATGAGTGCTGAGACTTCAATTAAATAATGACGTCATCATCTTTGGAAACATATCACTCATCAATGGACAGATCTCGAGATCGTTGTCCATTGTATTTCATAGTAATTTGTAAGCTCTAGTGCGCTATGAAAGTACATTTTTGATAGTGCTTTTATATTTTGACATAATTTGAAAAATGTTAAAAATGGTTGGAGCGAGGAGCCCTCTTAAATTCACAACTGTGACACATTCCAAAAATATGAAATTAAATTTTGGTTGATGTAGGTGAAATTTTAATTATTGTCTTTGATGTCAAACAGTAGTCCAAATCTGGAATTCCAAACGTAAGTATATTTCAGACCCTGCCTCTACAGCTTGCATATATCAGTTTTAAATTTTAGATTTTTTGTTTGTTTTTGTAATAGTTATCTCCATATTCAATATTAGAGTATCCGTATACCTCGCATTGTGGTTCTGTGGACAGCAATGGGAAACATTTTTATTCATTGTATATCTGTTTCTTTCGATCACCATTGAAATTCAATTGTAATTGTTCCACCAATGACGTTTCTCCGTATGTTGATTTTGACATATAGTTCTTCCAATGATAGGCCACGATTTATTTACTTTGACAGCCAAGCTGTTTCTGATGTACCCTTCTAGATCCTGCTCCACATGCAGGTGACGAAATGAGTATTTTTGCGATATCGTATTGGTGCTCGACGTTATCGAGTGTAAGTGTAATTGAGTTCACGATGTGTTTTTTACGCAAAACAGAAAACAAAATTCCTATCGGGAACGCCTTGGAAAATGAATCAAATATAATGTGGTCATAATCATTACTTTTTTTCTTGCTTCTGAGCGCATAAATTAGACCTTTTTGTACATTCTCAGTTTTCAGACGAAACGTGAGAAACTATTGTTTACTACTATATATTGATATTGTTTCTTTGAAAAATGTATTGATCATGAACTTCAATGTAATATGATTATCGTGTCAGCTTTTTTATTTTGAGCTTTGTACATTTTACGTGTAATGCGTTAATCTCTTAAATTTTGTAACCATTTCCTGGCGTTGCGTGATTTTGTACAAGAATATACATTAAAGGAGATCCTTGAGGTTGAGGTACTCCTGCTCCAATAAAGACGGTATTATTATTGTTTCTCATATTATGGAAATCGACGAAGATTTTTTATTTCGTGGATATTACTTGGAAATTCTAGAGGTCTGGCAACACTAGGCTGCTTACATCAGATGAATGTCAATGAGCGCACTGCTGACGTAAGATAAATCTGCGATAAGAATGTCGTAACAGTTAGCACCTAATCAGATTGTGGCAGTTATCACGTAATCTCAGATGCAAGGACCAATTATAGGTTATTATTAATACAGAATTTATATTAGTTAAAATGTGTATTTTTATACCAGTATCTTATGCAATATAATAATATAATACGAAATATATTTTTTTCTGATCTTTAAAATGACTTGTTTTTTTTTTTTCTTACAAAATATCCGAGCTTCTAAAGTAAAAACTTGCAAATGTTTCCTTTTGAAATTTTGCAAATATTACAATCGACTTTTAACTCACTTCCCATCATCCGATTTTTTTGAATTTTTGTAAACTTGCTTCCTTCCGATGACAATACACTATTCAATCATTAGATATGCGACAGAATAATCCAGTTAAATGTAATTAATTAATTAATTAAATAATTGGAAATTATCCTTAAATGCACGCAACGCTGCATCTATAGTGTGAAGTTTGGGTTTTCCATCTCGCAGGGAGATGCGCCATAATATATTCATCCAGAAAAAAAATAATAATTGAAAAAGGATTTTAAAAAATACGCTTTTTAAAGATACACTAAAAAGTAAAATATAATGAATTAATCTTATGAATCGGAAAATAAAAGCGTGGATTCTCTTGCTTACTTTATCATAAAATCATAATATCTAAGAGCACTTACGCTTTTATTTTCCGATTCATAAGATTAATTCAAATTATTATTTTTTTTTACTTTTTAGTCCATCTTTAAAAAGCGTGTTTTTTTAAAAATCGTTTTTAATTATTTTTTTAAACATTCTTTTCTTTAGTTCACAATGGTTCGTGGTGTTCTCAAATCTTGGAAGGTTAGTTGAACTCATTTCCCGACGTCATGGAATGATAAAGCTTTGCAGAGCAATGTAAGTCCGGTGACAATACAATATTCCATGGTTACATTCATTTCTATATATTTATATATTTTAAAAGCAAATTTTAATATTTTTATTTATTCTCAACTTCTTTATCCTAAAATAAATACTAGCCTGCAACTAGCCTGGGTTTTCCTGGTTGCAGAACACTTTAGGATTTGGGTCACAAAATATTTAGCTTGAGAAAATGTATCCGAACATCGAAATAACTCGAAACAAGATAATAAAAAACTTTTTAAATACATTCTTTTCTTAATCAATTCGTACTAAAAAGTAAAAAAAATGTTTATGCATGACTAAAAAGAAAAGAATGGGGCGCGTAATTTCAAGAATTTATAAAGTGACTGTATATGAGAGCGCACCCCATGCCATTCATTCATAAACAAAATCATTTTTTTTTACTTTTTGGTATGAATTGATTAAGAAAAGAATGTATTTAAAAAGTTTTTTATTATTTTTTTTTTAATATTGTGAGATTCCTATATTAAAAGTGACTGCTTCGCACGTAGACAGTTATAACACGGAAGTTAAAACGCGTTGAGGGGTTTGAATACTATCGAGTTTTCAGCTCCTATCTCATTCTTGCCTATTCTGAAGTAACTATTTATTAAAGGTTTAAGTGTGTTTAAAACTATCCTCCCTTTCTATCACTCCACAATTATAATTAATTCTGTATTATTTCCATACAGTTCCCATTTTTCCTGTTTTTAATTCAAGTCTCCTAGCACATGGAAATAGTATGGTGAAATATTAGGATTGTAAGCTGGATGTACCAGGACCTCGCAATGGAATTTGCAGAGTGCAGTTTGAGTACTGTGAGCTGCGTGCGGCCTAGTGGTCGTGGAGGAGAATAATGCTCTTCGGTAAGAAACCAGGTTTGTTGATCTGCTGCAGCAACGATGAAAGGGTGTTTATATAGAAAAGGTGACTGAATAACAGCGACATCACGTTTATTGCACTGGCTTTGTTCTTATTGGCTAATCCTGAATAATTACACTGCATGCTAGTAGGCACGTTTCAAGGTCACAGTGAATGAATACGACCTGGTTCCCTATCAGAATGCGATGAAAAATCATCGTTCTCGAATCGGTAGATGTGAAGTTTACCCTCGATCAGGATTCGTACCCACTTGACAGGAACCTTGCGATAATACAGCCTTTCGTGTGAACAAGACCATGATTTAATGCAAACAATAGCGGCGAATCATGATCCATCTATCATTCCATACTAGTTCATCAACCCTCTGAAGATTTACTACCGTGATGCCGACACGTATTTGCCCTACTTGTGCGTCATCCTGTAAAGATGACCGAACGCTTCAAAACCTTGAAAATTAATCCTTGACCACGGAAGCACTAAACAATGCTGACCACACACAGCTTCTATTCTGCTGTGAATGTCCACCGGCATTTGGTCTTTATCTGTGAGAAACCGGATCACACAACGCTGTTCTTTGGAAATCTGCGTAATAACACAGACATAGACCCAAACGCATACTACCCCACGATCGGTTCACCCGATCCACCAAATGAAGTGTGTCACGTCACTACTGCTTGCGGAAGCTGTGTGTGTGTGTGTGTGTTGCCAATATTGAAGTGTATTTATTGATGTCATTACATTGCTCGCGTTTTAAAAGCTTGTCGATTTTCATTCCTGTCGTTTATAGATTTTCAAACGGTGAATATAATTGAACCGTGATTCTAACCAAGAGGGTACAGAAGTATTCTTAGTTATGTAAAGATAAATCCATTTTAAAAAATGGAGAACTGTAATTGGAAAAGACTGACAGTGCCAAAAACTAAATTTTATAGAAACTGATAAAAGCCCTCAAACTGGTCTCCTATAGAATTCTGAAAAATATTTGCTTTTTAGAATAAAATTGTTTGATGCTGCAGATTGGTCGGTTAGGAAAATGAATGTTTCCCTGAGTAACGATGCAAGTGTCTGCGGCACTGAAGCAAGAAACGTCGGAGGTTGAACAGCTACAACAAACATAAATACTAAAACTCTGTGCACTAACCACAGTAAAAATATCTGGCACTTTCAGAAGTGACACCATTTTCTTGGGCTTTTAAAGAACTAACAACGAAACACTGGCGACCGCATCTAGAATGTATCTCATTAAAAAGAGGGTTTATCGTATCCTGGAATGTTCAATCTTTCAAGTTAATGCTCAACGGCTCCCAACATAAACCCCATGAATGAAACTATGTTTCTTTTAAAGATATTTTATAATCTTCCACTATTGACAGCATTGGTGTTGATGCTATTGTTTGCACTTGTTGTCATTAGAAAGGTACGAGCGAGGAGGTGTCCATGGCCTTAATTCGAAGTGCAATTCTGGTTACAGTAACGGACTTAAAACTAACACTGAGGAGGCATGCAGAATCGAGTACTGCTGCCAGCTAGTATGTCTGTTCCCAGTGTTCTCTTGTTTTAGCAGGTAAATGTCGGTATGGAATCTAGACAAATGCCCTGAACACCACGTTTCCCCTCAACAAGAGAACTCGACATCAGTGAGAATTCTGGCAGGCTTAGGTCCTATAGGCGCTATGCCAGTGAACGCACAGAACTATAAATTGCTCTTTAAATCTATAGTAACATTTTTTGGAAAGGCATACGTTTGAAACTGGTGACTACTTTGCCATTGTATAGTGCTCAGACGTAATCTTAACAACATCAGCCTGACTTGACGATGTATAAATTCAGTCTACTTTTGAGACAAGCCTACTCTTCTGAAGCTATTTTTATGTGCAATATAGATAAAGATTTTATAATGAAAAGTACTCCTTTTTTTTTAGCTCAACGCGTCATGAACCTTTGCACTCTTGTTAGCTTATGAAATATTACCAACCTTGTGTTAGATATAAATTTTATTTATTTAACGTGTTTCTATCTCTTTGCTTTCTGTGATACTCTGTGCATAATCGTGCTAACTTTCCAACTGTCCACATTTATTTTTTTCCTACAACTGACCAAATCCATACAGATTCATGCAAGCCTGTGCAGGTCATGGTCTACGATTTTCCTCAAATTTAGATATATCATTCTAGACACATAATAAATAGACCCGTTTTTTTTTCGGTCAGAAATTTTTTCCTCCAGATTTATGACTCCTCGAAGTTTAGGTTAAGGTCATCCGTTTTTCGAGCAGTGAAAAACGAAAACAGTTAATATCTCGGTAAGTAATAGAAATATTTTGGCGTGGTTTCTTTCATCAGAAAGATATTGTTGTACTGAATCGTTTAATTTCTGTTTCATAACTCTATCATAAACAATAACTGCACAATTTAAAATTTAAAAATTTAGAAAGGTCAAATTTGAACCCAATTTTCTCAAAAAAGCCATCTTCAAAAATTCTGAATTTTGTTATGCTATAGTATGTTCTATGATAAGCATTTACTGAAAGTCTCATTTGCAGTAAATGCTTGGTTTAGTTCTAGTAAATTTTTTAAATAATTTCCAGTTTTACTGATGTTGTGTTGAGTGGTCTAGGCCTAAATGGCAGTCAATATTTAACTTACATGGGTTAATAGGAGATAAAAATCAGACATGTGTTACGCTCCCATGAAAACGTAAGTACAGTTGAAATTAGTTGATGGTCTAAGTAAACAAAAACTATCCGGAAAATATTGAAAAATCGTTGAATAATAACGAGAAAATCAAACTTGTGCAATTGAAAAGTTATTTAAGCATTTAAAACATTAGTGCAAGGGACACACTCAAACAAACTTGAAATTTAACGTTGGAAAATTTATTAGATTGTAAGTAAAATGTCCATAATCACAAAAACACCATCATTCTCTAGTCAATTAAAACAATTTTAAAACAATACGTACTACTAACACTTTCAAAAACTCTAACTAATATCGCTGTAATAAAATATTTAAAAAAATAAACATTTAACCAACATGCTTAACATATAGAAATTAATAACTAATATCGACCTACCTGGTATTCGAAAACTTCCCTAACTGGTACATTGGAGGATAGAATGTCTCAAAAAAGCGGTAGTCACAAACTGAGAGTTCTCAAGATCTTATGCTCTCATACAATCAGGTGTTGAATCTGGTACATTGGAGGATAGAAAGTCTCAAAAAAGCGG
>JAGDQP010007013.1:0-13589 GCA_022664845.1 Lepisma saccharinum
TAACATCTTTTTTGTAACGTAAATAACAACATAATATCAGAAATTATAAAACATTAACATCGTGCTTCATTTTAAAGAACTGATAGAAACAGACCTTTTGTCTTGTCTTTCGTGCATAACGTTAGTGTTCTATTTAATACTCGATTCATTAAGAAAGAAATAATTACCTAGTAACCATAGCTTTCAACGTTCATTTTCGTTTTCCCATGCTCGGCAAGGATCTTTTCTAGTGGACAATTTAAATGACAACTTTTTTGTAAATTTCAACTAATGGCCCAACTAAAGTAAAAATTGCGTTAGGTTCCCTGTTTGGGTGTTTAAAATGCGATTCTCTTACGTTTTTATCATTATTATGTACATACTACAAGAAACCATAAATATCTTTCCAGAAACCAGGACATTGATTTCTCTTAAAGAAAAGAAAATTCCAAGCCTTGCTCGTTCACGCACACACTCTCAGAATCACACATCGCCCCATCTACGTCAGTTGGGTGGCCTATCTTCTAGGTTTAGAGAAAAATCGTGTATAATAAAGTCATGTAAAGTTATATTGGCCATGATAGTACAACAAAGTGATAACGGCATTATTTCAACTTGAGGATATTTCTCTCTTCCTCGGGCACATCCAGAATAGTTTAGCAAGTTCCTCTTGATTTTTTCACCTCCCCATTTAGTCATCTCTGCTGAGAGTCCATCTTCCCCTGGCGATTTTCCTTTCTTTATTCCTCGAAGTACTTTATCCACTTCTTCTTTAATTACATCTCGAACTTCTACATCATTTACTTCTGAGTCTTCATTTCCTAGTTCTTCCTCGGAGTAGTACAATTCTCTGTAGAAATTTCCATATATTTTTATAATTTCTTCCTTATTTCGTGTTACGGTCCCGTCTGGTCTCTTAACTTCAATTATTTGCTTTTTCCCTATCATGAGCTGCTGTTTGGCTTTCTTCAGGCTATTCTTTCCCTCGATTACATTTCCAACAAGATTTTCGTTATATCTTCGTACATCCTCTCGTATTTTCTT
The DNA here is from genome assembly GCA_022664845.1 of Lepisma saccharinum. Lineage (NCBI taxonomy): Eukaryota > Metazoa > Arthropoda > Insecta > Zygentoma > Lepismatidae > Lepisma > Lepisma saccharinum. The sequence continues at coordinate 1,024 of JAGDQP010007013.1, forward strand.
CCTTACGGTTTTATTTAGTTCTATGTACTCAATCCGCTTTATGCAATTTTCCTCTTCTTTCATTTGCCTTTTTTTCATCATCAAGAGTTTAGTTTCTTCTGAGATTTTGTTTTCTTTTTTCTCTCTGGTTACTGCTATTTCCTTTGCTGTTTCTCTTATTATCTCAGTCAGTATTTTATTTCTGCTATTAATGTCTTCTTCATCCTCTAACTCTTTCAAACCGCTGAATCTGTTGCTTAGTTCTGTCTCGAATGTCTGTCTGTGTTTTCCGAGATTTTCCAGATCTAAAACTGACGGTTTTCCTCTGATGAGCTTCCTTCTCTCAAGTCTAGTATTTAGTTTCAGCTTACATCTCACCATCCTATGATCACTCGAGACTTTGACACTGTTCAGAACAGACACGTCTTGCAGAATTTATCTGTTAGTCGACAGAATGTAGTCTATTTCGTTTTGGTCCATTTGGGCCTTTCCATGTCCACTTCCTCTGGAGCGGTTTCTTGAAAAATGTATTGGAAATGAACAGTCTGTTGGCTCCTAAGAATTCCACTAACTTCTCTCCTCTCTTGTTTCTTTTGCCAAATCCAAAGTTTCCCACTTTCGTGTCACTGCTCTGCTTGGTTCCTACTTTCGCATTGAAGTCTCCCAATATAATTTTGTAATGCGATTTGCTACTATCCAAAATCTTCTGTATCTCCTCGTACAGGTCTTCGACTTCCTGCTCCGGATGTGAGGTTGTTGGAGCATACACTTGTATAATTTCCATAATGTATCTCTTGTTTATCTTTATTACTAATCGTGCGATTCTACGTGAAATTCCTTCAATTTCTGTGCTCCGTGTCTTCAGGTCCTTATTAATTATAAAGCCAACGCCTGACAGTTTTACATTTTCTGTTCTTTTGAAGTAGAACGTGTGCCCTGACGGTAGTTCCAACTGTTCTTCATTCTTCCTTCACACTTCTGATAGTCCTATGATGTCCCACTTAATCCTTGTTAGTTCATTCTGCAATTCTTCTAATTTGTCCTCTCCTGCAAAGTGACTGACAGTTGAGGGTCGCAACGTATAGGTGCGTTCGAGTTGCCGTGTCGGTGTCCTGGCAGTCTACAATTCGAACACGGGCATTTTGACCCTCTGACTTCTTGCAGGAGTAATCGCTGCTGTTGCATACTGCATTCCGTCCTCCGGGCAATGAGGTCCTCCGAGGCTGTTTGCTTACTTGTACCATCATGTGTAAAGAAAGGAGGGGTGCTGACGTTTTTGAGCAGCCCATCTATGTTCGTTCGCCAAGCACTTGCTTGGGTACTAACAGGCCTCACAACGTGAACATATGGATTAGGCATTAGGTGTCTACAACCGGTCGGTTCCCTTAAGCCTTAGCAAGAGGAATTAAGGGGTCTCCTCCCAGTTAGTGGCAGACGCCTTTTGGGGCGACAGTCACGGTTTCCCGGCCTTATATATATATATATATATATATATATATATATATATATATATATATTTGAGCTCCTGTGTAGCCTAGTTGGTACCGCCCTCGACTTAAGTGCGAGCTGTCCCGGGTTCGATTCCCAGTGGGGATAAAAAATGTCGGTGTGGGCCCAGCATCGTGAGGACAATTGGGGAGTTGCTGTGAATAAAAGACAGTGGCGATCACAGTGAGAGCTTCTGCTCTCCTCTCCCAACCCGTCTGGTCAGCGTGGGAATAGTAGACCAACTCCTCCCTTCGGGGAGAGGCCTCATCCACTAGTGAATTGAATATGGCTGTGATTTATTAATATTATTATATATATTTACTGACAATCAAGACAGTAAATTTTAGTGATTATTACGTCTTTCAAAAGATATAATATTTGTTACTACTAATATTAATAGAGTGTGGGAACTATCACTTACCTTGTAGTACAATTATAGAGACCATGACAGCTAATACCATCCAAAAAAAGTAATTCCGAAGATTAAAAGCACCACAGCTGTAGGACGAAGCATGAATTAACTGAAGCGTGTAAACCTACTTGCAACAGCCTTCAGTGAAAGAAGATAAGAAGTGCTATAGTGTACAAGTTTTCTGCTGTTTCCTTGTTCCGAGTCAATTTGCGGTTCATCAGCACACTTGTTTAAACTGGTAAGGAACAAATTAATGCGATATATGAACAGGACTAAAAAGGCACAGTTGCGGCTTGGGAAAAAAAAACCTATTTACAGTACGTACTCAAAGGAACTCCAAATACGGGAAATGAGCACGGTCGTAGACTACTATGATGTAGAATATTTTAGCATTATTTCAATACGAAAATCGAATTTTATATATTGCTTGTTATTATGCTGAGAACTACATAAGTATATATATCGCCGAAATCAGCACTTTTTTTATCATTAACAATTTAGACAGTATCTTGAGAAAGGAGCTTCATAACAAATTAAATGACAAACGGTAGTAGCATAATTGCACATACAAGTCAGTAGACATCCAAGTAACTCTAAAACTAACTAACCTATTCATATGGGATTCAAATCTTAACTGCTAGAATAAAAAATGGCTAATTAACAGGGATTACCATATTAATGAAACGAAAATGTACGGCAATCCTTGGAAAACTTTGGCACCTATAGTGAAGCAGATAGGTGAAATATTTGGAAGGGTTGTTCCTTTAATGATAGAAGCACGAGACTTACAGCATGGATAGTACACATTATTCTAAAGATTTTAAGATATAAGGCCATCTAAGATTTTTCCGGAACCAGCTGCCAGTTAAAAGAAAAAAAAAACGCCCAGAAAACTGTTTCTTGCATTTATTTCATAAACGGTGGCCTGTACAGACATTTTGCAAGAGTACTAAATAAAGATATTTTTTTTCTTCTTTCCGGGTCTCCATTGCCATTTATCACCTAGAACGAACGGTAACAAAGTTATCACCGATTTCAAATTTATAAATTTCAACACTTAACAGAAAAATGATTTTTTTTTTTTTTTTACATTTACGCGAATATGGTGTAAGATACGAAAAACTGCACAGGACATAAATTAAAGAACATGAAATGTTTCACAATCAGATTCTCTCCATGTTGGTCTTCTTCAGGCTGGGTAAATATTTCAGAGCGATGAACTCGTAATATGCATAGAATTTTATACAAGTAGTGGTGGATGACAGCACCTCTAAAAGTGGTTATTGATATTGAGTGAGAAACTTCACAGTAGTGCATTAGTAAGAATTCCGTAAGAAAAGCCACTCTTTAGACAAAAATCTTGTTTCAAGTTTTTAACTCACAAGGAACAAAGAGAAATCAGACAAGATTAATTAGTAGGAATAGCATATAAAACCCGGAAAATCCAGAAAAATGTTGTTTTTAACCGTATTTTGGATATAAACAACGAAGCAATTGTATGTTCTGAGTCATTTATAGAAAACAACATTTCGCTACATGTGAAAAGTGATTTAATAGTAATACGTATGAATTATCATTGAGATAGGAGTCATTTACTACCGTAATGGTATTTAAAAAGTACGGTCAGGGAAGAAAATATGATGATGTCATTCCCGATTAACGAACTTGCTCAAATAACATTACAAGCTGGAAAATTATCCGCAGATAGAGAAAATCTACTTACCATACGGAGTTTCAAATATGAAAGCATTAGTGGTAGATGAACATTATGCACATATATTTTACATTTCACATAAGGAGAACATGTAATGATAAACTATCATTACTATAGTGTCTATTTCGATGGTGAAAGGACATTCTTCATTGTTCAGCATTGGCGGTCTTTGCTTCGTTCATGCCATTGTCTTGTCAGTTGTGGCAAGCAACTGCTGTTTCAAACGAGAGTTTTCATTAAAATAAATACGAAAATCCTTTACTAAATCCCAATATTGATGACGAAACAATTAGTATACGAGTATTAACCATTTGGAAATCTGAGGAGTAACTACCAGTTTTCGTAGGTAAGAAGAAACGGTTTAATTATCATGATATATCTCTGAATGATTTATTTAACTGTTTATAGTACGTCTTGTAAACGCAAGACGTGCTATATAAGTATAGCAAGTCTTGGAAAAGTATAAATGTTTCAATGTAGTAATGTTCGTTTCAATAGCACGTAGTTGTCCATGATCATTTTATTACTTTTTCCGTATGAAATTTTATTTGTTCACGACAGTATCCAGGGATTCCGCCAGAATTCTCACTTTTGAGGGGGGTGTAAATAAAAATTGGGAGGGTTTAATTGTAGTGTTGCTTTTTCTATTCACCGTAAAAATTTAAAAGTTGAGATGCTCTCGAGGTTTTGGGGAGGTGACACCCCCCCACAGGGGGATCTGACGGAATCAATGACAATATCCCTTGTACTCATATTGAACTACTTGTTATTGAAACGAACATTGCTACATTGAAAGGTTCATGCTTTTACCAGACATGCCAATACTAAGGAAAGTTTAAAACTTTTCGTTAAGAGGTGTATCTTGATGGTCAACACGTTTCTACTTTTTATTTCATACGGTTAATACAACATTACGTACTGCTAAATTCCTATGCTCGCAATGGTGTAAATACATGATAGACCCTATACGGATGATATAACATTAGATACTGTTAACTCAGCATAACAGTGGGGTGAATTTTACTTCATACGGATAATTTAACATTACGTACTTCATTACATACTGTTAATTCAGCATAACATTGAGGTGAATGTTACTGCATACGGATAATTGAACATTACGTACTTCCCCCAGTAGCACATACGTGTTTTAAACGTTGATAAAACCTTTCAATGTGCCCATAGTCAACTGATCATTCGAAGTTTTGAGCTAGCTTAGGTAAATATACTCATCAACTATACCTATTGTCTCTCCGCTAATCTTTATTTCCTCCTTTGCAGCATGTTGATTGTACTATCATGGCCAATATAATGTTTACATGACTTTGTTATACACGATTTTTCTCTAAGCCTAGAAGATAGGCCACCCAACTAACGTAGAATGGGCGATGTGTGATTCTGAGAGTGTGTGCGTGAACGAGCAAAGGTTGGAATTTTCTTTTATTTAAGAAAAAATCAACATTATCACGTCCTGAGCTCTGGAAATAAATTTATGATTGTTAAGGGTTGAAGAGGGCGAGACAGTAAGTGGATACATACATCACAGAAGCCTGCAAGAGAACAAAAAATAAAAATCAAGTTCTGGATAAGTACGTATGAAAAAAATGAGAACACGGATCTTCTAATCTGAGACAGAGACCACAAAACAACTTTCGAGGTAAAAAAATATTCAAAGAATACGAGTTACTCTTCCAATCATAAAGCAGGTAGTCACCCACGAAAAAAAAAAGAAAGATGACCGTATCCAGAAGCCAGCAAGTGCGACGGCGAAGAGAATATAATATAGGGAAGCTGGGAAAAGTACACTGAATGTCAAGTTGCCTGGCGCGAGACATCAGACAGCACTTGCCGCAAGCACATAGTAATCGAACTGAGAATAGTTATATTTTGCAGTTGTAACGAACATTGGTTGCACGGAATATCGTATTGACAGTCGAAACCGGATCACTTTGGAGAACTCAAGAACACTGGTTCAAAACCTGATTCATTGTAGGGAAAGCCGTACCCCGTTGCACGGAATATCGTATTCAGAACTGAAACCGGATCATTTTGGAGAACCCAAGAACACCGGTTTAAAACCCGACTCGATTTAGGGGAAGCTGTACTCAGAAACAGGTATGTTGCAGATGGGAGTGTAAATGGCACCAGCATGAACGTGAATTGGAATTGGGATTAGTAATGTTCCCTCGGAACATTGGCAGACAATCATTGTGAAAGATGAAATCCAAAGTCAATGTTCGTGTGTTAATGTAGAAATAGGATATGTGGGAAAGGATAAGGCCGTGGGTGGACGATGAGGTTCCACCCCGGCATTCGGACGGCTGGAACACACGGAAGATGATTGGGCGGGAGTATCGAACCCAGAACCGCCCGAACGCAAAGTCAACAACGACAGACATGCAAGGGAAAATCCAAAACGTAGTCACATGGATTAATGTAGTCGAAATGTATTTATAGCTCGGGCAGAAAGGACGAGGACAAGGGACCATTAGGCCTGGTGTGACTGATGAAAAGTCGATCAAGATGGTCCTCCCAAATGCAAAGCCAATGCTGTACCAAGCTAGTTCGGTATAAAACAGCACGCTCCATATAAGTGCATAATGGTAACACTAGCTTAGGCCTCCCAACATAGAACTACACGTACGCATCAGGTAAACAAAAGCTTATGAGAAAACAGACATGCCTTTAGCGTTCAGGACAAACAATCTACCCAAATTATTAACTTGAAAATAAATCCATAAAAAAGTAAGGATCATGCTTTTTAAAATGCAGAAAAATATAATTTTCATTATCTTAAAACTAGATTCATAACCAATATTTCCGGCGTTTTTCAAGAATTTATTTATAATCTTGGGCGGAAAAGAAAAGTGAAAAACATTTTGGGAAAGAAAGAAGATTAGTATTAGCTGGTGATACTGATACGATTTTAACTTACACCATCGGGCTTTAAATGAATGCATTAACCACCTACATTTACAGGTAGGTCACGCAGTATGCACTAATAGTGTATTACCTATACATTATTTACAAACTTTCCTACTTATGTTGTGAGTATTCCGTTACAGATTATATTCATTCAAAAGTTTATGCTTTGAAATGAAAAGCCGTTATTCGGAGAAAGAGACAAACTATCCTAAAACAACCCTACAAATCACAAGAGTGAATCTTAATTAAGGAACTGAAGAATCTTAGTGTTGACAGAATGCTAGTATTTTTTTCTTAATAATGATAAGAATAAGAATAGGAATGAGAATGAGAATTAAAATAATAAACTAGGTGTCAATAATATGCTATAAACGACTCAATGATTCAGCACAAGACAAGATGTACGGTACTATCGCTGGCTACGTACGCAGTCCCAGTAGGACAAGTGTATATTTTGCAGAGAGTGTAAAAGTGCACGATTTTGCAATATATTTATATTAAGGATTTTACAATTAACGTATTTACTGCTGTATACGAGGAAAGGGTAGTGGCCGGAGTCCAACAGAAGTGCGGGAAAAAATACTAAATTCGGGATATACTTAAATTTCAATTGGAAATTACTGAATTTTCAAGTACAGTTATCTCTCCTTCATGGCATAGAATTTTTGTCAAATTTTTGTGGAACACATTCTGATATACTCTCTTTAGATAGAAGTTCTCCTCATCTGTCCTAACGTAACGGAAGTGAGGGAAGTTGGGGTATATTCTATATGCTTAAATTTCAATTGGAAATTACTGAATTTTCAAGTACATAATAACATGGGTTTATTACATAATTCCAATCCAACATAATTTCAATTGTGTATCGCTACTCAAAAGAGAATTATTTTCTCAGCTTTTGGGAACATTTCAAATGCTGGGAAACATAAAATATCTTCAATATTATACTTCCAAAACTGTCCTCTCAAAATCCTATTTATTATTTTACAAAATTGCATCCAAATTGGATTAATAACTTTAGAACCAAGTACTTGATGAATTAACGACTCTACCTTTCCACATTTAGCACAGCGAGCATCTAAACTTAACTCCGTTTACACAAAACTTCTTTCGTCGGCCAAATATTGTGAATAACTTGATAGGTCAAATTATGTAACCTCGGTGCGTCTGAAATCTCCGCTAAATTATTCCAAATTTAAGACCATTTTTTATCCGGATTGGCTCTTTGTATTGCTGAGGTATATCGTGGTGTCATTTGCTTAAGATAAGAGTATATTCTCCAGACTGACCATTGATCCAACGGTGTCTTAATCACTGTCGAATAGGTCATGATTATCATAATTTTATTGAGTTAAGGAACCAAGTTTTTCCATTGGTGAATATGTAATGGTAATTGAAGATCCGTTCTACGGCATACTTCTTTTAATATTTGAGTCGAAAATTCCTTTGGGAACTCACACAAAAGTTGTATGGCCCGGGGTGTTAATAGTGCGTACATCTTGTAAGTTCAAGCCACCTGATGCTATTGATAATTGACACGTTTTCCTATGAGTCCTGACTCTGTAGTTGTGCCATAATAAAGTACCTATTTGTATGTCTATCATAGCATACGTCTTTTGTGTTAATGGAAATAATTCTAATACGTGGGTACATTTGCTAAAAATTAATACATAAATAAACTTGGACCAAGCCAAGAAAGTCTCAAAACAATATTTATACTGATGGCCCCCACTGTGACCTTTTGGATGAGGGCTTCAGAATTGAACGCAATATTCGTTTGTTGTATATTCTTTCCCCATCATACTCCTAAATACTTAAGCAAATGTTTCACGGTTCCGAAAGGACTTACTTCCTTTACCAAGGTGTTATCCAATATTAATATTTGTGTTTTGTGAGGATTAATTTTTATATTAGAAACTTGTTCAAATTGTTTCAACACGTCTAAAGTATATTGAATTTCTTTTGTATCCCTCACCACCCATAGCGCATCAACAACATAGGCTATAGCTTTGAAAACCACGGTGTTCAACCGAATGCCAGTAATACCTTTTTTCACCGCATACAAGAGGGGCATTAACCCAATGTTAAACAAATATGGGGCCAAGGGGTTCCCTTGGTGGATAACGTTTTCCATATTAAATTCTGTCATACGACATTTATTTATATGTAACCGTATAGAACGCACTTAGAACGCATTCTTCAATAACCGTATCATATTCCCCGGAAAGTTATGCTTTTTAATATTTGCAACAAATATTCTATATTTAACGAAGGAGAGGTATTCGTAAAGTCAGTGGAGTACAGCATGAAATACGATACAATCTTTAGCTGATAAGCTCTTATTAATTCTCGGAGATTGGCTAACAAACCATGAATTGCTTTTGTGTTTGCCAGCCCGCCTTGACTTTCTTCTAATAAATCCGACATAAAGGGTTATAATCTTAACATAATCACTTTTGATATGAATTTAGTTTGTATTTAGCAATGAAATTATCCTTAAATTATCCACTTTACGCCCGATCCTTTTTTGGAAGTAATATCCCGATCGCTTGTGTAAAATCCATACATAACAAATGTGACTGTAAATATTAATTGAAAAATCTGCGTAACATGGGTAACAACATTTGTCTAAATTTATTATAAAAGCGCGGGTCCAGGCCATCCAAATCCTGAGACGCATTCACCTTCATCAGTCCTAATGCCATGGAAATTTCATTTTCTGAAAAAGGTTGTGTTAAATTTGTATTTTGCTTATCTGTCAATTTGAGCCACTCCACTTAATATTTCATAAAGTCATTAATTTGTACTCTTTGCCGTTTATAAAAGTTTTTATATTGCTCCCGAATTGACGAATATATTTTTTCCGTTTACTTCTAAACCATTTTTATCAATAAACAAGTTTATCATTTGTCTCTTGGCATTTTTTCTATCATTAATTCTGTGTGCATACGTCGGCTGTTCAAAATTCCCACATGTTTAAGTTTGGCTTTTATAGACGGTCCATTATATAACTGTGTATGAATTTTCCTAATTTTACTTTGATTATGTTTTAACTGTTGAAAATACTGTACATTTCTTGAGATTAGTTCACTATACTTCCCTAATAGTCCATAATAATGTTGTAAAGCTAGCCTATTTTGTTCATTTTGTTGTTTACAAAACTGTATTGTCTCAAATTTAACTTTGGTTTATTTGCGAGGATATCCACCACCGTTGAAGATTCGTTTTATACCGAGTTTGTCTAGTATAATAACTCCACATATTAACAATTAACAGTTCATAATCTGGTTGTAGTACTATTCTCTCATTACATCGCCGCACTGGCGAAACGTGAAAATGTGTTTCGATATCAATTGATAATTTGATAAACAAAAATTTATGGTCGGAGAAAGCTAGCCACTCTAAATGATCACTCTGTATATTTTTTGGTAATTTTACGTCACGATAAATCACATCAATCCGCGAAGACCCTTGTGAATAATAATAAGTGGACCCCATATAAGTAGGATTCTGTGTTACCCATACATCAATTAAACGGAACTCTTGTACCAATTTCTTCAAAGCTAAGCTAATGTTCTATCCCGAAGTACTGTCTTTTACGTTCCGTGTAGCATTCATGTCTCCAAGTATAATCACACTATAATTAAGCAGTTTTTGAATTTTCGGTGCCAACACATTACAGAAAAAATCTCACTAATATTCTACATATGTGTACATAGTAACATATAACTGCCAAATTGTTAATTGTTAAGGAAATCATCCGTCCACTCGAATGCAAAAGTAAATTCTTATAAACAATATCTTGACATATGAACAAACTCGTCTCCGTTTTTGATTCATTGTCATAATTATATATTGTATCATAAAAGGGAATTTGCCATTTAGAACTAGAGCACTCTTCTATAGCGGCTACGTGTATCGTACGTTGACGGATATACTGTATAAAACTATCCACTTTTTCCGCATTATATGCATGACATACGTTCATGGTACTAATGCCTAAGAAGTTGTTGAGAATGTCCCCGCCATTAGCCACCACACCAATAACATTATGCACTTCATTTTACTGCTGCGCTGGTACTAATATTATAATAAGAAAACGAGCGTACATACCTGTATTGAAGTTGTTAAAATAAATTTTACGATACGTTACTTCCCTTGGTACTTCTTCCTCCAAACTGTCCCAACTCTTCTAACTCTGGTTATTCCACTGTTTTTGATCTTGTCCTATCTTGACCTTTTTCTTTTACTTTGGCCCGTTTAGAAGCCCTAGCAACTTTGCTTGTCACTTGTTTTTCGAACCCTTTATATTCAATCTTAGCACTTATCACACGTTTTCCACTGAAAACTTAGCTTCTTCTGCGGAAGACTTCCTTGTTGATATTTCACTGGAAACAGGAGGGGGGGGGGATAAATCCTCTCCCACTTTTATCAAGAAGATCACTAATTACCTCTTTACTCAAGTTACTTTTTCCATCTACTAACGGTAAGTCATCGTCATTTATAGTCATTCCTAAATCTAACAGTTGCTTTTGCTCCACTTCAAGAACACTGCTATCCCGTTCTTTTTCGCTATCCGAGAACGTAGTCAATACTCGCAAGTTCACTTCACCCTATTCACTATCTGGCGCTATCTGAGAATGTTCGTGCCAACCAGTCGGGTCTGGTCTCTCGCCCTTACCTGTGGCAGTGTCTCACAGCTGATTAATCTGAAGAACACTTTGTTCGCTACTTCCGTCGTGACAGGTTTCGGGGTTGTCACTAGTCTTTATTTTTGCTTCCCGTTCACTATTTGTTCCCTCACACAAATTAGGAAAAAGTTCTTCATTAAAGGGAGGCATTTCTTAGGACTTTTTCACTTCATTTTCTGTATGTTGACTTTGATTCGGGTTTTCTGCATTTCCACTTAACAATTTTGTCCTTGAATACGCGTTTGAATTTTAAAGTTTTTAATTGTCAAAAAATGTGAATATTTGGTTCTACTTGTGAAAATACACTAAACGCTTCCCAGTAAAAACGGGAAAGAGAAACTTGTGCGCTGGATATTTGATTTGCACTACTCTTGTCACTCTACCATATGCACTAAACGTCTTTATTATCTGTTCATCAGGCTACCAGGTGTATGCATAAGTAGTTTCCGGTTTACCTAAGAGATGGTGCCAACGAAAAGTACGCAGCGTATTCATTTGACATGTAGACATTTTGTTCGTCTGACATTAAACTACAAACACACACAAGTTGAGTCCGCTAAACACCAGCGTCTTTGTTTTATCGTTCAGTGATTATGTCGAAGTTTGTGCCTGAAAAAGAACATTTGCAGCACGCATTGCTTTTCTTATTTAATCAAAAGAAAAAGGCTGCTGAAAGTCATCGTGTGCTGGTAGAAACATATGGTGAACACGCTCCATCGATTAGAACATGTGAGACATGGTTTCGACAATTTAAAAGTGGTGATTTCAATGTGAAAGACAGTGCGCGCTCTGGTAGACCACAAAAGTGCGAAAACGAGCAATTGCAGGTTTTATTGGAGGATGGCCCAACTCAAACTCAACAGCAGTTGGGAAAAGCATTAAATGTGTCACAAGAAACAATCAGCAGACGTTTACGACCAATGGGGAAGATTAATAAACTGGGTAAATGTGTCCCACACGATTTCATTGAACGTCAAATGGAAAATCGCAAAGTCACTTGTGAAATGCTGCTTCAACACTACGAAAGAAAATTACTTTTGTATCGAATTGTGACGGGTGACGAAAAATGGATTTATTTTGAAAACCCGAAGCGAAAAAAATCGTGGCTTTCACCTGGCGAAGTCGGTCCTTTAACACAAAGGCCAAATCACTTTGGCAAGAAGACCATGCTTTGTGTCAGGCGGGACCAGAGCGGTATTGTGTATTTTGAACTCTTGAAGCCCGGCGAAACCGTTAATGCACAACGCTATCGCCAACAAATGATTAATTTAAATCACGCATTGATCGAAAGACGACCGGAATGGGCCCGAACACATGGTAAAGTGATTGTGTTACATGACAATGCGCCGTCTCACAC
>JAGDQP010007013.1:13689-69423 GCA_022664845.1 Lepisma saccharinum
ACTCCCCAGACCTGGCTCCATCTGACTATCACCTCTTCGCATCAATGGGGCACGCGCTCGCAGAGCAGCACTTCAGCAATTTCGAAGATGTTGGAAAATGACTCGACGAATGGTTTGCCGCAAAAGAAAAGCAGTTTTTCTGGCATGGTATGCATCAATTACCTGAAAGATGGGCGAAATGTGTAGAAGGTGATGGCAAATATTTTGAATAAAACAAAATTAATTTCCCTCGAAAATTACGTGTTTTCTTTACCACAAAAACCGGAAAAAACTTATGCATACACCTGCTATGTTCATCTGTTCATTATAAGTTCTAATGGGACCACCCAAACAAATAACACTGTTATTTCTTGTTCGTTTATTGATAGCGGTTATATAAATCGTTCAAATTCGGACGAATACACTAGTTTTCTTTGACACCGGTCCAATGTCATTTTAGCTATTTGTAAATTCGGTACTCTAACATAAATTTTCCGATAATAGTAATCTGGTTCTATTAACTGTATTTTATTTTCTATTTAACCAAATTCATGCCGTATCGCTTTATGTAATTTTTCAAGTTGTAATTTCACAGTCAAATTAGTCATCAATTTTAAGTGTATGTTATCTAGATATGATTGTTGAATTAATATTTGCCATAATAATTAACTATAAACGTTACTCACACACCAAAGCACTAATACCGAACTCACAGCCGCTGTTAGCTATCACACGCTTCCTCACGGAGCACAATCTACGTATTCGCAACCTCGCGCTACACACGCCAGGTGGGAACTGATTAGTTAGAAGTCTGACACCGTTCCACTGGACTAGCCTACTGAGCTGGTATAAGGTGTTTAGAAATATCATTCTATATTATTATTTATGAAAGAATAGATCGGGGTGAATGGGAAAGGAAAGAAACAAAGAAACTAAAGCTTGGCTTGCGCGGAGAGTGGAAGGCGGTCTCTCTTCTAAATCCTAAAATGACTGGGGGTACAATTAATCCACCAATGTGTGTTCCGTCTGTTGCTTGTGAGTAGGGCAAAATTAAAATTCCTTTCAACCGTGTTGTTATCGTGTCTGTTACTATTGGTTTTCAGGGAAGCCCGGAATTTGAGTGTTGTTGTCCGAGACAGATATTAAAAGTCCCGAATTTCATAAAAAAAAGTGCGAAATAGTTTAGCTTAATATGGACATTTGAAGTTAAGTTTATATTTGTTTCACTGTAGCGTTCTTGAGCGTTCATAATAAATGATAAACTAATTAATAATATCTTAGTTATAATAACTTAAATAAAAGTTATTGCATCCTAAGAAATGTAATAGCAAGTAAGTAATAACGGCTTAGCACCCGGAAACTAAGCTAAAATTGGTGCTATTTATTAATTTTAAAAGAGGAAGTAGTTTTTAATAAAACTAAACTTTTAAGATATTTTTTTTTCAATATTTTTTCTTTGGTTGAACACTACGCTTGAACACTCAAACCATCCGCAAATAAAGAAGGGTGCTTTACAGCTCGGTAAGACTTGTCCTGAATTTTGACTGAGAAAATATGATCACCATTCCTATAATATAGTCCATGTCCGCTCTCGTCTCATCTGCACTTTGTCTCCGATGTGTGTTCGCCTATTTATTTTATAGGTCAGACCTGTGATGCCCGTTGACCGTAGATACCAGCACACTTACACTTTAATACATTATTTACTTTTGGAGAAAGGTATTGGCTCTGGATATAATTTAGAGTATGATTCAGCATTTTTTAGAGATCATATCCAAATATCTGTTTCTTTACAGATCATATCCAAATATCAATAGCTAACAATGACTGGTAAACTTTGTGACAATGTCAACAACTGCTGCTAATCGGTTCTTCAAGTTACAAATATATAATAATCATAAAAACATAATGTACATCACCCAGATGAAATATTTCTTGTCGAATTATATCTCGTAGCATCTAAAAATCTTCAGAGATGCTGGTTCAATGACGAATACATAGTATTGATATGTCCACACATAAAGCAACCCATAACGACTATATCTAAGAAGAGAAAACTAAAGGAAAGAACAATCAAAAAACGAAATTATAGAAAACATACATTTCTGACCTTTAGGCCAAAATGGTGACAGTCTCTAAGTCGATAAAATAGTTCATTGTTACGGAAAACCTAATTCCGTCAAAAGTTCATAACTATACTTCTAACAATTCACTCTCCCTTCAGTTGAACAAGAACTTCATTTGACTTTGAGTGTACCAGATCCATCAAAATTCATAAATATACTATTAAGTTTCCACACCAAAGCTCATATTGTATTCATCTACTGATGATAATCCTGCTTCTTGAGAAAACTGAACAAATATGTCAAACACTTTTGCTGTGCACCCTATGTCATAGCAATACATTAACTTTGTCATCTGATCTTTAATCCAATCTGATGCCAATAAATGACCACAACCTCTATCGGTAACATCCTTGTTAAAGTTCCTTTGTAGTTTTCTTTTGGCTTTCATTCCTAAATTATTTAGATAGTTTCTGATTCCCATCTCCTCAGTTGATTCTACTTCTGCCACTTCTTTCGTACTTTCATTTTCCGTTATATATTGTGTTTCGGATATGACCTCAGTTTGTATAGCTATACTTAGAGAAGTTTGACACGTAGTTTGAAAATTCATATTTATGAATTTACCCTTAAGGCTGAATCCAAGTAGGTTTTCCAGCCTTTTTCATTTTTCGTCAATTATTCAAATTTGAGTGGAATTAAACAGAAAATAACTTTCACAAACTATAGTTTGTTTCTTATGTCATTAATGAATACCATTATCTTTAAAGAAATCTTAACAGAAACTTCAAAACTATGTCAATAGACTTTTCGGACAGTTCCATGTCCCGAAAGTGTGTTGACATAGTTTTGAATTTTCTGTTAACTTTTATTTCAAATTAATGGTATTCACTATTCAAGTATGCAACAAACTATAGTTTGTGGAAGTTATTTTCTGTTTAACTGCACTCAAATTTGAATCATGGACGAAAAACGAAAAAGGCGGGAAAACCTACTTGCATTCAGCCTTAAAGTTTGACTCTGTTGGTCACACCTTAGTGATTCAATCTTATCTTTCTGATGCCTTAATACTTCAACTTCAGCTAATAATGAACTATTCTCATAAATATTCGCATTACTTTTAGTGTCTATATTACCTTGCTGATCATTTTGTGTTGTCAAATTCACATTACCTGCTCTTTTATTGCCATGTGGTATTCTCACATTTACCTCATTACAACTTTTATTCTCAGTCCGTGACTTGTTAGATCATATACGCGAATAGCAACAGAAGCCCAATGCGATTTCTTACCACAAAGATGGCAAATTGTATTCCATGCAGGACATCTCCCTTGGAATCTATGTACTAAACCACAGCGTGTGCACTTTGATGTTGGTGCATATGATTTGTTATATCTTATGTTAGAATTTGCCTGTATAATTCTATTAGTGCCTATAGCTTGCTGGACATCTGGATCATTACTCTCCAAAACATTACCTTTCTTTCTATTCATAATTCTGTCCATCGATAAAACTGTTATAATAGCCACATTTAAAGATAAATTAGGCACAGCTAACAATTGACTTTGGTATTCAATATTATGGAATCCAATAAAAAATTGATCTAAAATGTATTTATCTGTTGCAAAACCAAATTCACAAGAAAATGTATGCGTTTTTTAACTGTGCAACAAAATCTAAAGTAGCCTGATGTTTACCTTGTTGTAGTAGGAAAAATTTATTTCTTTTACTCTCCAATCTAGTATCAATCTCGCATTTGCCTAAAGAAGTTGACAACATATGCTTGCCCTCGGGAACCCAACTGAATGCATAGATTACTAAACATTGCAACTTTACCCAACATCGCTGTATTTGCATCATCGTGTTAGCACTGTTTTATGTAATATTCTTCTCAAAATTATTGGTTGTACTCAATCTAAAATATCCCAATTCTCGTCGGCCACTTATTAAATTACTCTTTCTATACATAAATACAACTATTAGTATAGCAAGAGTAGGTTCCGTTTTACTTTAGTGGGTTCGTCTATAAATGCTGACTAAGGACATCTACTATTCAAGCCCGTAGTCATGTATTCTATAATAACCAATGCACAAAACAGGTATAGGTGACCGGTGTAGTATCTAAAATGCATCCATCTTTATTTACCATTAACCACCAAACAATAGAGGATGTTTCTTTACAGATCATATCCAAATATCAATAGCTAACAATGACTGGTAAACTTTGTGACAATGTCAACAACTGCTGCTAATCGGTTCTTCAAGTTACAAATATATAATAATCATAAAAACATAATGTACATCACCCAGATGCAATATTCCTTATCGAATTATATATCGTAGCATCTAAAAATCTTCAGAGATGCTGGTTCAATGACGAATACATAGTATTGATATGCCCACACATAAAGCAACCCATAACGACTATATCTAAGAAGAGAAAACTAAAGGAAAGAACAATCAAGACAGCAAGAATTTTTTTTCAGATCGGCGCGCAGAGCTGGGCAGCCATTTTGGCAACTTCCGGAACACACTTGGAAACACTTCCGGTACGACACAGAACTTTTGCCTAAAAAGAACTTTTGAGTAAACAGTACTTTTGCGTATGCCCACCGCTAACTGGGCCGGCTCCCTTCGGACGCACCCTCCCCCCCTTGCACACCGAGCGATGCCCTGGTGGGTTTATATACATCCTAGTTTTTAGTGGCATCTTTTAAAACTGTAAATCACAACTTTTATTAAATTTAGTTTTGTGTATTTATAAAAAACGAAAAAACTTTAATTTTCTTTTTAAAAAATATGTAAAAAGTCGACGCTAGGGTTTGAACTCTGGACCCTTAGATTAGCTTTCCAACGTCTTGACCACAAGACCAAACTGCAGCTGCCGGGTTTAGCGTTTCTCGCTGTTATTTATCGTTCAGGATAAGCGAGAGTGGGCTATTCCTACCGGAAGTGTTTTCAAGTGTGCTCCGGAAGTTGCCAAAATGGCTGCCCAGCCCTGCGCGTCGATCTGATTAAAAAATCTTGCATCAAGACACGAAATTATAGAAAACATGCATTTCTGACCATTAGGCCAAAATGGTAACAGTTTCTAAGTCGATAAAATAGTTCATTGTTACGGAAAACCTAATTCCGTCAAAAGTTCATAACTATACTTCTAACAAAGGACTACTTCAGAAGGAACGTTCGATTTGTGAAAAACAAATCAGTGTTGGACCCATCAGAGGACAAGAAGTGGCTTTAAAAATAAGGGAAAATCTTATCAAGAAATTTGACTTACGAAATGATAAGTGGGGTGAAAGGGTAAGGGTAAGGGTCAGACTTCTGATTGTGAGTAATCTTATGGTACCAGAAGTACAGTACAATGGAAAATGTTCCAAAGATTTTTCAAGAACTAAACCAATTAGAGAACTCGTGGGTCGACCAAAACAGGAACTGGGGAAGTTATTTTCTATGGTGAAGTTATGTGTGTACGTATAAAACGGTGACAATGCCAGTACATTCTGAATAAATTAAAATACATTATGAAACGTGTATCTGGTCAAGGGGATGGCTGTCATATACAGACAAAAACATCATTAATATCATTTTAAGGACAGGGCAATTGTTTCAAATGTTTCTGGAAGGAAAAATGTACCCTGCTTATCGGACACGGTTCATAAAATTATGTATCAGTGATATAAGGATTGGAAAACTGCCCCTGCTACTGAATGGTTAAGAATAGTATTAGCTGCAGCCGACATCAGACCGATGGCTTATGACTGAAGTATATACCCAGATTTCAATTATAGCAAATCTGACGGGCATGAGTAATGACAAAGAAAACTGCTTCTGAATCACATAATGTTAACAAGAAGTGCACTGTGATAAACCGTGCTATAATATAAACTGTAAGACCAAGATTATTCCTGTCATCAATTCAAACATGTCTGTTATTAACCCCTCACCGATTATATGGGTCAAAATGCCTCTTTAATCTATTATCGTGCATTGGAGTCTGCGCATCATACCATGAAACTTATGCTTACATGACCTCTCTCATCAGTGCAGGACTAACAAAAAATAAGAACGAAAGGTTTCTTCAGCGTGTGTTTGACAACACAGATGTATATATATATATACCCGCCCGCTGCATAATGTGAGTACGTTCCATGCTATGGAAGGGATCACATGTAGTATTAGTATTAACATTTAGGTAAAGGTTCAACGAATTCAGAGTAGTGGTTCTTTTCATCTTGAAGGAATTCGTTAGCGTTAGAACCCACAGAAAAGTGGAGAAAGTGCAGTGCAGTGTTTAAACAGTTCTCTGAAATTTGGTGGCCAATGAGGCCACCGGAAAAAGAAATCGGTGGCTATTTGTAATCACTGGTGTCCTCATAATATATTATTTTTATTTACATTAAATATAAATTACATGCGTGTTACATAATAATGTACCATCATATTGGAATTAGACAGGAACAAGCATGAATTATCATGCAAATAAAAAAAGTTATGAATCTTCTATACTTTTCCTATCTTCCTGGTATGGTTTTCAAATCAGAACGTCGAAATTAGAACAATGTAGAGCAAAGAACTGGTGGCCAGATTTGTAATTTTATGTATTTTCAACTAACTTCATAAATAACAAGTTGTATAACTTTATAATTTTTAATCATAGGAGTCTTCACCACTTCATTAACAAATTCTTGTGTGCATATGCACAGGAAAAGATAATCCATTTAAAAACTCTATATTTAAAAATATTATTTATCAATGTTGCATATGGAGAACCATATTATTTATCAATGTGCGTTACGAAAATATTTATACAGTATTCTGAAAATATATACCTATGAAATGTATGATTATGTATTTGTATATCTGGAAAATTTCTATTAATTTTTAGATTTAGAAAACTGATGCCAGTCAAAATTTCTTCCAAATATGTCTGTAGGAGTACTTATGAGAAGGAAACCATTGTTTTTAGAAATTTGAGCATGTTTCAATCATGTATGTTTTGTCATATTCTTACGATGTACCAATGTTTTTACAAAATATTTTTTCTTGTATATTCAAGCTTAGTGCCAAAATTTGCCTTACTTTATATATATATATATTCTCCGTAACTAACAAGCAAAACAAATGTAAACCATTGTTGATGGAGGATGGATAGCAAAATATTTTAGTAGTAAATTTGATTTTCAAGTAACAGTGGCATAAGTGTAAGTGAAAAGAGAAATATAAAATTATGTAAAGAATTTATTATTTTAGATTTCGTCTTCTTTTTCTTCTAAACGTAGACCAATATACGCATAGCAATATTATTAGCTAATTGTATGTTATTTATCAAATAAAACAAGGTATGTTTCATAATTCCATTGCTGATAGTTTTTTCTCTAAAAAATAAGTAACACAGGTATGATTTAAAAAATGTATGTTGCGGCTGGCGACCATATTGAATTTTGACCCTTCGAAACACTTTTTTCTTATGTTAACATTTCTAATGTGAATCAGGGAAGTTTCAAGCTTCTGAAAATACTAGTTTCATTTAGTCTTGGTGCGGGGGGGGGTGTATTTATCCTAGCTCCCTCTCTATAAAGCATTCGTTACGAAGTCGAACTGTCGAAATTCAAAGTTTCTTAGACCATTTAGTTTTTAAAAAGTTGATAGATTTTTGCAATACTAACCGGTACTTTAGAATAGATGGTGATAATATAACGTTCTTTAAAAAAATACTTTTCTACGTATAAGGAAACCAGTAAGTTACCGCCAGGCTTCAGCACCGGGCGCCGTATTTGCATAGCCTATGCAGGTTCGAACTCATTTCACTCAGATCTTTTTTAACGACATATCAACCACAACAACCTTCGTAACCCTAGTAGTTCCTGAATTGGAAATTACTAAGGAGACATGGATACCCCATTTCTCGGGACCCACTCATTCAATCTAAATGATCTGTACGGGTTTGAACTCGTCTCGTTGATACCTTACTAACGAAAGCTCAAGTACTTCGTAGTCATATGACTTCCTTAGTTGAAAGTTACTATAAGTTTAGGTGATACCCTCATCTCCGAACTTCCCAAATACCCTGAATCAACCTGGATGATCTATATGGCTTTGAACTCTTCTTGACAATATCCTTCTAACACCTCAACTATCTTCGTAGCCTTTGTAGTTCCTGATTTGAAAGTTGTTGACAAAAGGACATAGAAGACGTATAGGAATGTACATAGTATGCCTTCGATACAGTATTTTTTTTTTTATCAGTTCAGTTATGCTTTGTTAGAATGACATTTTAATCGGATAAGATAGTTTATTTGTAATACCACTGTGCTTATTCCAGTTAATGATCATGAAGAACGGTAGTTCTTAGAGTAACGCTCACAAGCGAACCTGTTAACGGCACTCACATATACACAGCTAATTTCGGCTAGCAAACTATAAGCCCGATTTTGATGATTCAACTTGCGTTTGAAGGCTCATTGCCATACTAAGACACATAACAAAAATGGGTCTGTAGGACTTCCCTGGGATCCCCTAGGGCGGTTCGAAAAAAATCAGAATTTCACTGATCCCAGACTATATGGGCGGCCGAAACTTGCGTAATCGTAATCGTAGTCAAAATCGGTGAAGGGGTTCAAAAGTTATGACTTTTTTTTTTAGCTGAATCACAGAATTTTCACAAATGATCGAAAATTGTGCCTATCATTCTGTCCGTTTGCTTTAGGCCCAAATGGTTGGTACCAGGGAGTTTTTGGGGTTGATTGCTGGCCCCAATGCTTACTTTTTAATAGGAGTTACCGTTTTCGAGATACGGAGCCTACCATGGTCCAAAATCGACCTTTTGTACGAAGAGTATACACTTTCTTTAATAGGCAGCATTATAAAATAAGTGATATCAGTACAAAAACCTCTTCGGAGTAAAGGGAAGATTGACGCAAGAATACTATTCACAAAAGAGGAGGTATCCATTTTGCGAGTGACTTTCTTCGTGTCACTATGGCGGAAGGAAGGATACTAGGTCTCTTAATTTTATTACAAAGGAAACACTTCCGCCATAGTGACACAAAGAAAGTCACTCGCAGAAATGGATATCTCTTCTTTAGTGAGTAGAATTCTTGCATCACTTTTCCTTTTACCCCGAAGGGTTTTTTGTACTGATTCGCAATACGCTGTTATTTGAAAGTAGCGTCTACCGGAAGCACACTTTACTCTTTTCTTTTTGCTTTAATGTATGATAAAGCTGTGATCTATGGATATAAGCATGTGAATTGATCGTTTTAATCAGTCAAGAGCAGTATTGTAAACAAATTAATTCATGTGGAGTTAATTTGATAATCATATTTTCATTTTCTTAGTAAGTGATTAATTCCTGTACAAAAGTTGGCAAAAACTAAAATTTCTGTCATATACTTTACGTACATTTATTTCTATAAATCTCTCTGGTAGAATTTTTAGTGTAACAGTTATTCATTCAATGTAAATACAATCTAGAAATAGCAAACCTCTAATATTACATATGCCAATTTCGTATTTGTGGTATAACATGGATCCGTTCTCATAATAGAAATATTTTCATCTGTCTCATTTATTGGTATTCTATATTTGCCACCTAAAGCTTCTTTATTACTTTAAAATAGTAATGTTTTTTCTCTCTATTTCAGAATATTATTTCTAATTTAAACCTCAAACTAACAATGTAACAAACTATATTAATATCATATTAATATTCTTGTGCTTCTACTGAAATTGGAAAACCTGCGTACCCATTTCAACTAAGTTTTTAGCTATTTATCGTCTTTCGAGACTCTCGAGATGAGACAGAGACAAGACCGGAACTAACACGTGGAGACCAAGACCAATACCGGAATTGTCAGGTCGAGACGAGACCAAGACCAGGACAGTCTTCAAAAATTCGAGACGAGAACGGGACTAATTCAATCTAGTCTCGTCTCAATATCAACTCTACAATACACAAAATATATGTTAGTTTGTACAGTAAGTAATGACATGCATATATTGTGGCAGTTTGATATGATAATCATATTTTCAGTCAAAATTCGGGACAAGTCATGCCGAGATCTAATGAATCCATGGTTTCAGTGTCAATTCAAGAAGAAAATTCTTATTCAGGCTATAAAACTAACTTGTAAGTTGCGTTTTATAATAATTCTCTCCGACTTCGTAAATACAATTACTAATAGCACGAAATTTAGAACTTCAAAATCAGTAGGAACTTGATGACTAAAAATAATATCACATGATCTTTACAAGTCAAGTTTTATACCTGAATAATTGGCATAAACCTATGAACACTATTTTTTAGAATTATTTCACCAAAAGACTAACAAACATATGTATGTAAGCCAGATTTATTATAATTTAAACAGCAAAACAATTTATTTTTTATAGTTTTCACAAATAGTGAAATAAGCTTTAAATTAAAATAATTTTAAATAAGTGTTTCGAAATTTGCGCAAATATTTCTTAAAGTTTATTCTCCAGGAGTAGTTGACGTTGATAATTTGAACCAATCACCTTCTCTGAAGACAACTTACATGTAAACATTTCGTTCTTTTTAATATTTTATAAATGTCTGTGCAAGATTTGGAATTGTTCATTGGAATAATTAACATCGCTTTCAAATATTCGGCCCCAGAAATTATTCATTATTGCAAATAGCCTCTCTATACAAGCATTTAACCCAGAAAATTACTGCATGAGCTCACACATTTTCTGTAAATTTGGAACGATTATCCTTCATTTATTTAATTAGGTCCTTGAGAGCCACTATTCATCTCAATTCTTTAGTTATTTTGAGTTTAGCCCAATCTTCGAAGAAATTGTCAGTGAGGTAAGTAAGTAATTCTTTAAGTACACACTGCTCGTTCAACATATCGTCAAGTGATATACATTGTAAAGTATTTTGAAACAGTGTCCAACTCTGTTACAAATCTTCTCACTTACGTTGCGTATCATTCACTAGTTACAGTTGATAAAGATAAACGAATGAAATTCGGAAGTTTAAAATAATTTTCGGGACACGGAGAAAACTCCTAAAATTTGGGACTATTCCGAAAAATTCGGGATGTATGTTCACTGTACAGTTTGATCCTTCAATTATTTACTCTGGCCTAACTTTGTACTCTATATCCTTTCTTCATCGTGTATGCCTTGTATTGCGACTGACAAGGTTGAGCATCATAAGAGAGGTCGGATATTTGGATTACATCACCAGAGGTAAAGCTGAAATACAGTATGCGTTATCTCATTTTCTGATGTAATTTAGAAAAGGTGTCAGTGCAAAGAGCAGGGCTACTTCATTGACGACAAGGCATCTTTTGACCACTGCACTGTGGCTCTGTGGTCTCCTCCGATAGCTGTCCCAAGATGGCATAACCAACGCATCTGAAGCGTCGTACTAATCATTTTTACCTTTGCATGCTCTACATAAATACAAATTTTGTATTAATCCTATGTCTCCTTTTCGGTGTTGCATTTTTAATGGCGAGCAGTATATTTTATTTCGAGTTCACATGATATTCATATATTCCACAATTCATCCAGTATTTGAAACGTCGTTGAATTGTTGAAGGAAAAAGTTATTTTAACACAACTTATAACAAATGAATATTATTATAATTGCTAGTTATTTATATTACTAGCATTAAAATAACTTCTAATTCTTCACGTACCTGTCTTTTTGTTTTGCTTGTTGATCCTTCTGCAAACTTAATGTCACACTGAAAACGATTGTGTGCAAGTAATCGCCCCAAAGATGTGTGAGTGATTCAAATGAAACGTAGTTATATGAAGAAAGATGTCGCTAATCAACATGTGACAAAAATAAATAGTGATCGTGCTATAAAAAGTTTGTGTTATCATTAAACTATGATTTTAGCACGTGATGTGTAAAAATACTTGTGTAAACAACATAGAATAATAATAAGCAATACTTGTGCTGTAAAGCTTTGTGTTATTGTTAAAAATAATTTCAGTACGTGACGCTCGAAGATATTTAAGTAAAAATTAATATTTTGTCTTGTTCATCTAGTTCACTTGGATTTCGACAGGTAGAAGTAATGAACAAAACCAGTGGCCGAACGAAACTTATGTATGCTTTCTCATTATAATTTCAATGTATTTTAAGATGATCTTGCACTTAGTAGTTCACGTGCAATTTTAACTTATCGAAGAGTGTTATTCAATTCAAGGTGCTGGTATGAAATATTTTCATTTTGTGGCGAAATTGCCATAACATATGGGAAATCCCCAAGTACCGATAGATGCGAACATAAATTCTATCTTGATGCTTGAAAGCATGAACTATTTTCATTAGTGTTTAATTTAGTATTGTTTACCTTCATTTCTCAAATCCAACCCTGTTCAGGAAACCATTTAGAAGCTCTATTAATTTCCTGTGCCTTTCATTCCTTTGCCCTTCGCCTACATTGTTTCATTACAACTATCTAATAGAACTTCATAGTACCGGGTTATCCCATAACTACTCTCGTCAGTGCGTTGACCGCTGCAATGACGCCATATGATGAGCCAATAGTGAAATAGACGGCACGTGTCATAGTTGAGTCATATAATGTACTTGACTGTGAAGTAGTGTGTCGAAGGAGAACGGTCTACTCCACGTTTTGGAAGTGTGGCTTGTGTTTTGCGATCATGGCAGTGTCAGAGGACCACATACGGCATGTCATGCTGTATGAATTTCACCAGGGACATCCAGCCAACGCAGCGGCACGAAACAATAATGCCGTATATGGTCATGGTGCTGTAGATGTGCGAAAGTGCCAGAGGTGGTTTCAGAGATTTCGGTCTGGGGATATCAGCCTCGCCGATAAGCCACGAGAAGGGAGACCTGTGCAGCTGGACAACAATGCCCTGCAAGCAGCGGTGGAGGCAAACCCAATGCAAATTGTTGAAGAACTATCCAGCGAACTCCATGTCACCTATTCGACCATTCATCGTCATCTGCAGGACCTTGAGTGCGTGCCGAATTTCGGAAAATGGGTACTCAATGAGTTAACGCCTCAATAGAAGTAGCAGCGAGTTGATATGCTCAGTTTCCTGCTCACCCATCACAGGCATGAGCCATTTCTGGACAGAATGGTGACAGGATGAAAAGTGGGTCCTCTACCAAACGACAGTGGTTACCTAATTTGAGGAGGGCGCAGGAACTGTGACAAAACAAGATCTCTACTACCTGCAAAGTGATGGTGTGTGCTTCATGAGATATCCGTGGGTTCTTCCATTTTGAACTCTTGCCACGTAACTAGACCATCAATGCAGGTCAGCAGCTTGAACTCTTGCGGACTGCATTGTTGGAGAAACGTCCTGCTCAGGTTAATCGCAACGGTGTGCTCATCCACCGTGATAACGCGCGCTCATGCACGGCTAGAAGGACCTGTGCTAGGATCGAGGAATGTATCTGGGAAAAACTCGCCACCCGATGTTTTTAGCAGATCTTGCAGCAACAGATCTTTCTCGCGGCCTGCAAAACGACCTTTCCGCGAAAACAGTGCAAAACGAGGATTACGTGCTACGAAAAGTGACCCAGTTCTTTGCCTTCAAAACAGATGACTTCTTTCAGTTAGGGCTTCGGCAACTGGTTAACAGGTGGCAAAGTGTTGTGGAATCGGATGGAGACTATTTTTCTGACTAAAGGTAGTGTCCCAGCTAAAATATTGTTCTTTTCCTCATGGTGCAAAAATGCGATATTACTTATAAGCTGATACAAGGGCCTTTCAGTGTTTTAAAATAATTCAGTATAGCCGCTTTCATATTAAATTTCCAGTTCCAGGAAAATCAATAACAAATGAACTCAGTGTGTATACAAGTTACCCACCCCAATGCGGCGTGAATTCTAAAACCTTACTCAGATTTGGTGCTCATTGTACTATCAAATAGATAATATTACAGAATATGTGCCTTTGAAATAAGTCTGAAAATTAACACTGTTTGTGTGTATTTACGAACCAATATTTGTGAGGTTTACCACAAGTATTTCAGCGTACTGTGAGGTCTGCACAAATTCAGAGGTCCTCCTAAGGACCTCACTTTTTTAAGCCGCACATTTTGGGACGGTGTCTGGTGATTTACCAAAAACTCCTGAACAACGAGTGGAAAATGGAAATGTACATTATCGTTATGCACCATTCAGAACTTTTGCCACGTTTCTGGCCTCTCGCACTGCATGGTTTCTCGTAATGTTTGCATGATTTTAACGTAGAATTATGCATTCATTGTTGAACCATCTTGTCCAAACTCCGAATGAACAATCCCCCTGCCATTCGGACAATCCCCCTGCAATTAAAAGAAAACAATTAATGTTACTTTAGCATGGGATCTACTCACTCGTGTCTGTCTGGACCGTGATGAGGATTGTCCGATCCACCACTGTGATGATTGGACCTTCGTTTACATATCGTACCTGTACACCAGTCATCACAAGCTTTAGGAAACTTGAGTCAGCATTAGCTCGTCGTAACTCCACAGGTCCTGATACGGCCTGTTATTATTCGGCTGTTAACAGACATAGTATAAACTTAGGATCCACACGTCCCATCTGCAGTTTTACCGTGAAAACCTTGAACATGAACCTTATTGATGTTCAGTCAGAAGCTTCACGTACTGTAAGATGACAGCCTGGACGGATGATTTCTTGCACTCTTTTCACGAGATCGATGTCACTAGATGTGTCAGTCAGAGTTTCTCGTCGTCTTCGGTAGATGTTCGACCCTATTTGAAACATCTGTGTACCATTCGTAACATTGTGTTCGACTCAAACATTCCTGACTATAGGCATCATGGAACATATCGAAATCCTCTGTGAAATTTTATACAGTTTGACATATAATTTCTAGTACTCGATTTTTGTAGTAAATTTGCATTACCAATAGTTGAGACAGATGAGCATGCAGAAGTCCGAATTCCCTTTTCTTTCCACGTTTTTAGGATTTCAACATGGAATTCCATTTTCTCATATCTTAGAAGCCAACGCCCAGTATAGAGAATTGTCCCAGTTTCGATAACCCTTTTCTGTTAATGCCGCTTCTTTGAACCAAAAAGGTTGAAGTTCATACAGGCATAATTAGATGCCACATCTCATGTGATAGAATACTTGAGACGTTTTCACTGTTTACGTATACGGAACATAAAGAAACAACTCTTACTCGTTTTGGAAATTCTTTCAGTACTTATTGCTTTATTGGCTTGCCCTGTTTTTCCAAATCAAAATCTGACTTTGTTCCTACATGTTGTTGGCAGGATAGTCATATTGTGTAATGTAATACAACCTCTGACAATAAAGTTCGGTGAATGAAGTCGCTGTGCTCGACCTGGCAACACTGGCGCAACGAAACACTGCACACGAGTAGCGACAGGTGCCGCCATTGTGGACCCACCGTTGTTCAGTTGTGAGTCAACTGTGGTCTGTGTGAGACGCGTTATACCAAGTGAGTGTTAGTGTGTCCGGTTCCAAACAGATAACAGTAAAATGAACGAAGAAAGGATCAATTTGAAGTTTTGTTTTAAGCTTGGCAAGACACCGAAAGAAACCCATGATATGCTGGTACAGGTTTATGAAGATCAAGCAGTGTCCTTGAAGTGTGTTTACGAGTGGTTCGGCCGTTTTCGAGAAGGGCGGGAAAGTGTTTCTGATACCCCGCCCCTTAGCGGAAGGCCGTCGAGCTCTCACCCAGACGAAAACATTGAAAAGGTGAGGACATTAATCACGAACGATCGCCGATTAACTGTGCGAATGACTGCTGAGGAAGTGAACATGAGCCGTGAATCTGCGAGACTTATCCTCACCAACGACTTAGGGGAAAGGAAAACGTGTTGTCGACTCGTGTCACATTACTTGACTGATGACCAGAAGCACGCACGTATTCTTGCCTCACAGGATTTGATCGCTATGGCGGATGAAAATCCAAATTTCTTGAACTGTTGCTGAGGATGAATCCTGGTGTGTGAGATACGATCCGGAAACAAAACACCAAAGTATGGAATGGTGTTCTCCTGCATCACCTCGTCGGAAAAAGGTCAAAGCAGAAAAATCACACACCAAAAGGATGCTAATCACCTTTTTTGACAGTAAAGGCATAATCCACAGGGAATT
The DNA here is from genome assembly GCA_022664845.1 of Lepisma saccharinum. Lineage (NCBI taxonomy): Eukaryota > Metazoa > Arthropoda > Insecta > Zygentoma > Lepismatidae > Lepisma > Lepisma saccharinum. The sequence continues at coordinate 29,845 of JAGDQP010007013.1, forward strand.
TCTACCTGAGGGAACAACATTGAATGCTGCTACGTACGTGGAAATTTTGAGACGTTTCCTGAAACGTGTACAAAGGGTACGACCCCAGTACTCAGAACAAGGTTCATGGTTTCTGGTTCACGACAATGCTCGCCCTCACACAGCCAATATCACCAGAAAATTCCTGGTCCAAAAGGGGGTGGTGCAAATTGACCATCCACCATACTCGCCAGATCTGAATCCTCCCTACTTCTTCCTGTTCCCACGCCTCAAACTCGCGTTGAAAGGACAGAGATTTGACGATATTCCAGACATCCAACGAAACGTGACGAGGCTCCTGCGCACCATCCCGAAAGAAGACTTCTCAAAAAGTTTCCAGCACATGTACAGCCGTGCTCAGCGTTGCATAGCTGCGGGAGGGGACTACTTCGAAGGACAGTAAGGTAAATTTCATTCATATTGTATCTACTTTCTATTTACGGCATCATTCACCGAACTTTATTGTCAGAGGTTGTATGTTTATGTTGTTTACTTGCAACAATTTGCGCTGCCGACAACTACATTCTTCGTGTTCCAATCGAGGATACCTGCTCATAAATAGATATGTATCCATGTTGGTACAGATCACTTCACCTTCACAGTTACTTGTTCACATTCCCCCAGGTACAATCTCCTCTTAGAACCAGGAGGTACTATGTCCACTTCAACTACTTTTAAGAAAAATGTTTTAAAATTTGAAGTTTCACTTACAGTCTGTATAAATTCATTACGTTTCTAACATTTCTAGCTACTGAAGGTCGTTTTGTGAGTTTGTACTTTTGAGGTTGATGCTCTTTAGTACAAGGCGTTTGACTGCAGTGTTAACTCCATTTTGCACACAAAAAATGGACATTGTTCCTGCCGGCTCCAAGGTGACGACTACATCCAACAGCAATGTTAAACAATGAAAATACAAGGATAAGTATTCTACAATTGAGGGGCGTTTTCACAAGACTCGGTATCTACACCGTTTCAGCTGTTATTTCTTAAAAAGTAAAATACTTCTCTATAGACGCGATGAAATCTTATATTTCGACATCTATTTAGTAATATTTTTGTCAAGTTTAGATTAATTCTGATAGTGCCATTCGATTCTCCTGGCCCCAAAACTTTAGAATTTAGGTACCGAGTTTTGTGAAAACGCCCAGATAAAAGCATGTGAATCGTATAATTTACGGTAGTTCGCAAAACTGGACTGAAAAGACAGTAGGTGACAATTGTTAAAACAAACATCTCCTTTCCTTAAATTATGTTCGTAAATTCATACACGAATTGTCATGACAATAAATATAAAACAAAAATAGGTAACTACTTTTCAATTTCTTACTACGGAGTGTATCGAATACAATGCAAATTTAGCTCCCTACTAAATCTCAGAATTATTTTTAATCCAAATTCTGAATCCACGTTTGCTGAGTAAAATGTACGCTAGCATTGTAAAAGAACACTCTAGTACGGGCAAAAATGCTTCCAGGACGGGCGTTTTCCGTACTGGCCCCACGTTGGCTACTGGCCTGGGCACTAGCCGCCGCTTGGACCAACATTGGATTCGAGTAGTTTTAGAAGGAAGGTTCAAATAGAATGTACCGAGTGTTCGTAGTTCAGTTGGTAGAGCTTTTGCTTCGCAGTCAGCAGCTCCTGGATTCGATACAGGAGCAGACCATCCTGACTGAGGATTATGAAGGTATTTCGTGTCATACAATGCAAATTCCAGGATGGTACCTTAGGCCCTTGCGACTCCTTCTTGCATCCTTTTCCGTACTCCACGGTCTCAGCAAATGATGTCTAAATGACAGATTCAAATTCAAATATACGAAGCACTATTACAGGAATACATTCCTTATAGTATAAAGGGAACCAAGAAAGTTTTGTCGCTTTTTGTGGAGGTCTGTGTTCAATTGGCCCTCACACCGTGAATTGAATGCGAATGGAGATCAGGCGAAGGTCAGTTGTTGGTGTGGGCATAGTCAACATACTACCTGGTTGTGGCAGTTCAGTTACACCGTGAACGTGCGGAAGGACAGAGTGAACATGAGACATCCACAGAGCGTCATAAGGGCGTGTATGCTGTACGAGTTCAAACTGGGGTCAAACGCAGCTGCAGCGGGCGGAAGATATGCCAGGCCTTTGGTGAGGGTGTCGTGACTACGCGGACAGTGTATCGGTGGTTTACCAAGTTTAAGGACGGTGACGAAACAATCGAAGACGCACCACGTACAGGAAGACAAACACAGGTACCAAATGAAGATCTTCAGGCAGCAATTGAGGCGAACAGTTACCAGACATATGAGGAACTGGGACTACAATACAGTGTGAGTGGAGAAACCATTCGGCAGCACCTCCATCAACTTGGGAAGCACTAGAAGTTGGGCCGATGGGTTCCACATGATTTGAATCCGGGCCAGAAGGCAACGCGAGCAGACACCTGTGTTTCTTTGCTGTCTCGTCTGAGGAAGGAGCTATTTCAGGACAGGGTGTTGACATGTGATGAGAAGTGGGTCCTGTACGAAGCTCCATGGCGCCGTCATCATTGGTTAGCATCCCATGAACCGGTTCCAAAACAGCCGAAATCAGCACTGCACCAGAAGAAGGTCCTCCTGTGTGTTTGGTGGACTGCTCGCGGCATCGTGCATCGTGAACTGCTACCAGCTGGTAAGAGCATCAATGCAACTGTGTACTGTCAGCAGTTGAGCCGTGTTCAAGAAAAACTCAAAACTCTGTAGCCAGCACTTCTGAATCGCAAAGGGGTCCTCCTGTTACAGGACAACGCTAAGCCCCACGTGGCTAGGATGACCCGGGACACCATTCTACGTCTTGGATGGGGAACACTATTGCATCCGCCATACTCCCCGGACATTGCACCGTCCGATTTTCACCTGTTCCATTCCTTGGACAATCACCTTAGAGGACGCCAGTTCAAATCCCTAGTAGAGGTGCAAAATGCACTTGATACCTTCTTTGCTTCACGGCCCACCACGTTCTACCGCGATGGAATCCATGGCCTTCCAGAACGTTGGCAGAAGGTCGTCGATGCTGATGGGGACTATTATTGATCTTCCAGGTACATCTTAGGTGACATATCGATGTTCGAAGGTGGTGGGTGAAAAAGCGGCAGAACGTTCTTGCTTACCTTATAGAAGAATGAATATTAATTATGTTCATCTTTGTAGAAAAGAATGTAGTTTTGGCGCTGGAGGTGCCTAGAACTACAATGTCTAAATTCCCGCGTGTATTTTCTTAAGAACTTGTACAGTATATTAGTAATACTTTCAAAGCAGGCTATGTGTATTAATCTTTCCAAATGCTGTTGATCGTAATTTATGCCTTGTGGAGAGATAGGAGCTAACAGAACGTTTATATTATTCCTGCACTCTTAAAGAAGGGAAATTTTAATTTTTCGAAAAGGAGGAAGAGTGTTAAAAATGACATGTTCTTTTAAAAACACATCTAATAACCGAAACTGTTTTCACTTATTTCTCCTTGCACAATGAAGTATACTTAATGGTTTCGTGTCTCCCTGACAGAAACAAATCTGATTATAGATTTGAAAGTAGTGAAACGTACCTAGGATGACTAAATGTCCCGGAAATCTGGGATTGTCCCGGTTTTTGGTCTAACTCTCCGGCGTCCCGGGAAAAGATTTTCGGGACCATGAATTGTCCCGATTTTTCTAGTAATGAATTGTGATGTGATTAAATGTGATGAATTAAAATACTGATAGTGCCTTTTGCTCGCAATGTATTTTCTTAATAAGGTACACATTCCACCTTTTCTGTAATTTACACCCTTTCGTGTGACAATAAACGTCATAAATTTCTTACAATTCTCTTGCTTCATTATGAAAATCAATTATTAATTCTAGCATGCGCAGGAAAAACAGTATAAGGCAGAAATTAACCAAAACGAAATTAACCAAGTTAAAATTTGAGATCCGTACGTGATGTCCCACCTTCAGTTAACTTAATAGAAGTAAATTCTAAACGTGAGTTGAATAATTGCTTCTTGTTACTTTTAGTATAAGTGATTAATTCTTAATGACTGGCAGGGAAGAAAATCTTCTCCTGAAAATCTGTTTTTTGACTCATACTGTTTTTAATGCGCAAGCTAGAATTTTTTACAATAATCTGCTTATTGTCGTTTAAAGGAGCGCGAGAATATTTTCTGATGTTTTCATGGATTCGAGTGACAACTGCAGTTAAAAGTTTAAACATTACTTTTTTCGATAACGATGCACAACGTAATGAACGTAGACTAAAGCAGCTGTAAATTTCAGACGAGATGTCCCGGATTTAAAAAAAATGATATTTGGTTATCCTCGCGTACAACATTCTCCCGCTTCGTAAGGTTGGATTAGATATATTGTGAGTAGCCATTTTATTTCTGGCGGCCAAAAAGTTATTTTACGTCCTGTGTTCTTTATTACATTTATCACTGATGGATTACAAAAAAATCGTGTTCATTGCATCCAGGCACTTATCTCCTACATTAATGTACAGTGAATATATACCACACGGAATGAGAATTAAGTCGCTATTTGCGGGAGATTTGTAAATATCAAGATTACCTCAGGTAGAAACATACGGTTCCATACTCAAATAATAAATTTAAAATAAAATATGTATGCCACTAATAGATATAACATTGGATTTCGAGACAGAGATTTTCTAAATAAATATTTACTGTTGGCTTGTGCATATTTACTAATATGGCGATCATGAAGTTGGCTGAGCTGGTATCAGCCCAGCAGTGACGGGGAAAAAATGTTTGAGTTCTGCTGTCAGCTTATTATGACTGTGGTTTCCCATAGTTTCACCAAGTGTTGCTGAGATGGTACCTAGAGTAAAATCCTGGTCCTAACGTTTCGTCTGGTAGAATGTATTACTAGAACATGTCATCCCTCAGTTTGCACAAATTTCGAAAGTAAGTTCTGATCGGCACAGCACACATGTAAATTAATAATAGTAGAATTCACAAGTGGGCTCCACACTGATGAGCTTATCAGTGTTTAACAGTTTCACTAGGCTATTGCCGGTATGGTACCCTCGTGAGAAAACGTATTCGTAAAACATAGCACTTGAACTGTATCTAATTTAATTAACGGGCCAGACAGGCAGGTAAAGCCTAAGCCTGTCTCGTATCTGCAGGATGGCTCTTTACCGACTTGGGTATAGTTGCTTGTCGGATCTATAAATGTAAGTTAAATAATAAATTAAATGTTTTGTTCTCAGAGTATGTTCTTTCATGTGTGTGCCTAGGCAAAACCCATGGAAGGACTGAGGAAAATCAATTAGGATGGTTAACGTGAGCGGAACTTTAACCAGTGCCGCTTCACCAGTGCGTATCCGCGTGATAACGTTATTAATTTTGGAAAATATTCTTACGTTGTGATTTATTTTATTATAGACATAGTAAGAAAAGTTTGGAGAATATTTGGTGATGCGGCTTCGAAACTACAAGGAGAGCCATCCAAAAGCTTAAGACTTCTGTTGTAAGTTTATACATAAAAAGATTCACTACTACTCTGAACTTCCAGAAAAGACGGGAGTAAGAATTTTCTACAATAATTGGTCTAGTTAAATCAAGCTAGCTAACCACAATTCGCACCCACGAAGTTGTGAAGTTTTGCTGGCACCATAAATTCTTAAATTTCAGAGATATGCAACGTAATCACTTTTTCAGATCAAACTTTCTTACATACTCGAAATTCAAGTACAGATACCGCTAGCGATGGACTCGAACTCGCTCGTTAAACTCGACTCGACTCGTAAGAGAAAACTCTCAACTCGACTCTGAAATATTGTCCAACTCGACTTGAAACTCGACTCGAAATTCCCTCGAGTCGAGCTAAAACGAGCCAAATCGTACAGTAATAATGTATATATGCTGTCTTCTTGGGATGGCCAAAATTTCCGGACAACCAGATGATAAATTATCCGGTATCCATTTAACCATCCGGATTTTAACCGTCATCCGAATACTACCCATTATCCGGATATTAGCTGACAACCGAGAATTATCCGCTACCCGTCCGAATATTACCTGACATCCCCATATAGTCTAGTCATCAGGTACTTTTTGGGTGCAAAAGGTTGAGGAGTTTGGAAATTTGGCACTATTGTATACTTAAGAGCCCTAACTATAATGCTAAATGTGTAACCTTGGGTTGGGGACAGCCGCTCGCGCCGCCATCTTGAAAAATGGCGGCTGAGAGGAAGATTTTATCATAGAACTCCATTCCTGTAAGTTTTAGAGAACATTTCTTTAATTGAAAATTTGAGATGATTCGCAATGTAAATTTCCTACAAAGTAACTTATATAGGAATTTTGAAAATATCGCCATTTTGAATCAAAAATGCGGAAAAAACATCTATATATGTGTAAAGTATGCCCAGTCCAAACTCGAGTCGCCACGTGTCTGCAGGCCTCTTGTCGCACTGGCACGTCGCTCTGGCACTTTTCCCAAGGCTTCGCTAGTAATACAGTACATTGCTATGTTTCTTCGCATGCGCCGCCACTGTTCCTCATCGATGTGTGCATGAATCGCATTTCGCATCTACAGGGCACATACTGCAATCGCTCCTTTGACCCGACCTTTCTCCGACACTTCGTTCTCTCGTTCTATTCATTTTTGTTCTACTTTGGTCCATTTTCGGCGGGCTATAGCTGAGCACTGACGCATTTTCGGATCACAACTTTTTCGCTTAAATCACGTCTTTTGTTATTCTCCATCATCCCCTGAAGTTTGACCCACCATTAAAGATACACCCTGTATATATAAATACATATATTTTAGCATAGCATGGTTACAATTGTTACAATTTTAGCATAACAAACATGTTATTTTAGGGTCCGATAATATTTGTCGCGCACAAGATTCTACTCGAACATCCAATTTTAGTATTGGTTTAAAACAAATGACTCATACTTTTCATACATACTTTCATGCTAAGAGAAGTTCTCGCTTCAATGTTTGTTATTTATCTAATAGTTTACAATCTTATGTTAAGAGTATTAATCTAAGAAAAAACTTGCAGTGTCAGACCACTCTATCGTAAATGTAAATTTAGAATATAAAATTCTTGTACATATGGCTTCTACATATCGGTGGATAATGAATACTCAGGTCTTAAGGGATAATGAATATAATCAGCACATTATTTTTATGTTGGTTAATGCGTTACAAGATAATGATAGGAAATCCTATACTCTAAAACAATGGATCCGATTTAAAAAATCCATTATTTTTTACACTAAAGAATACACTTATCAGCTACATGTTAATCGTCGAAGGCAAGCTCAATATTGTTATAAATTATTGAACGAATATCAACATACCTTATATACTAATCCTGATAACATCATTCATGTCCGACGAATACAAGCTTTTTTATGTAAATATGCAACAATAAAAGATCAAGGTTATATTATACGTAGTAAAATTAAGAACCTTGGAGTTCAGGAAACACCTACCAAATCCCATATTTTGGCTGAACGCAAGTTAGGACAACAAAAATTTATTAACACTTTTGTAGATAGTGATAAGATTTCCTATTCTAATATTCAAGTGTATAGTGCAATTCATAAATATTACACTGAGGTTTTTGCTAAGCAACAAAGCGAGCTTAATGATGATAGGATAAGAGTTCACCAACACAATATATTAATTAGTGATCAAATTAAATATCTTAACATCCCTATTACTAAGGATGAGGTTGAAACTTGCATTCAACGACAAAATTCAATGTCTAGTGGAGGTCCTGATGGTTTGTCAGCTATTTATTATAAACATTTTCATAATAACATAGTTCCACTCTTAACTAATGTTTATAATAACATTTGGTGTAATCATAACATTGAAGACTCCTTTGCAGATTCTATAGGTATTATGATTCAGAAAGAAAGTAATAATCAATAGACCAAATATAGACTTATATCTTTATATAATAATGATTATAAGATTTTCACCAAATTGCTTTCAATACGATGTTGCACCATAATTCCTAAAATATTGAATGCTCATCAGGGTGGTGCGCTAGAAGGCCGTACTATACAATATAATCTTAATCAAATAAGAGAAGTTTTGCATTTGTCCAAATTTGATACTAAAAGTAAGGCGGGGCTGCTTGGGGTTGATCTTGGAAATGCTTTCGACCTCCTTAATCATCAATATTTAAGCGTTGTCATGAAAAGATTGGCTTTTTCTCCTAATTTTATTTCGGTTATTAACGCCTTACTGTCACATCGTAAAATTAATATACAGGTTAATGGCGAATTAATACCAGGTTAGAGCAGTGGCGTAAGTAAGGGGGGATATGGGGGATACATCCTCCTCCCCTTGACCACCTATATGAACTTGGGAAGAGAGTATTTTCGCAATAAATAGAAATATGTTTGGAAGCATATAATTGTTAGTTAAAAAATAAAATTAATTGTACGGAAAGTAATAGCCCTATAACTTAGGTCCGTCTCGATATAATTGTTTGTTTATATTACATTCTATGTTGTAGTTCACAATTAGGTGAATGTGGTAAATAACCTTCAGGACAACCAGTTAAATAAAAATTCAAAAGCTAGAAAAAGCAGACCAAACGTTTAGACAACAGATTTCTGTGACAATCATATCGATAGCGTTGGTAAGAAAGACTATTTCAAGAGAGTAATGAAAAAATGGTAATTCTTGTTACTGATAGTGTCAACGAAGGTAGATCGGAGAAAATTTTAAATAAAAAACATGTCGCTTCTATGGTTGAAGCAGTTATTTTGTACATAGAGAAGAAATAACTTTAACAGACAATATATATAAATGAAACATGGCTACATTAGATACGAATGAAAAATAGAACTTTCACTAAACTGGGCAAGTTTGGTGCTATTCTAAGATACAGAACAATGTAAGATCTAATATGACCTTTCAGGTCATAAGGAGAAAAGATGAACTTGCAGTGAACTTTATTTTGTATGGAGCATGTTAGTAGTTTTGCACTTCTGCCTGTCACGATTATGTGAGTGCAATGCTTGTTAAAATCAACTCAAGCTCGCGACCTTGAAGACGCTGGTCTAATGCCTCAGACTCGGTGTCCGATTTGTACAATTTCCTGAGAGGGAATGATTTTTTTCAGAATGTAGGAAATCGTATTTTATACCCGTTCATATCCCAGGCTTGAGGGATATTTCGGAAAATATATTGTTCCCTGAAAACAGTTATTTTTTCCCTCTCACTTTGACAAATACAGATTTCCTTTTGGCCATCAATTGCAAAGATGCTGATTGGAACTCCTCGCGAATACTGAATCACAGCCATATTCAATCCACTAATGGACGAGGCCTCTCCCCGAAGGGAGCAGTTGGTCTACTGCTCCCACGCTGACCAGACGGGTTGGTGTATATATATATATAAGCATCCTTCGTAGTCTAGTCGGTAGCGCGCTCGACTTCAGTGCGAGCGGTAGTAACGGGTTCGGTTCCTGGTGGGGGCACAAATACTTCGGTGTTGACCTAACATCGTGATGGAATTGGGGAGCTGCTGTGAATAAAAGACAGTGGCGATCACAGTTGAGAGCTTAGGCACTCCATTCCCAACACGTCTGGTCAGCGTGGGAGCAGTAGACCAGCTCCTCCCTCCGGGGAGAGGCCTCATCCAGTAGTGGATGAATATGGCTGTGATTTATTTATAAACATCTTAATTGAAGGTGGTTTTCGTGTCAGGGGATGATGAAAGGAGAAACTACATAGAAATTTTCCGGAACTTCTGACATGAGAATCTCTGCATTAGACATATTTCTAAAGAAATTTACCTAACATGTAGACTAATCGCCCTCGCCCCCTAAATTCCCCCTCCGCCATAAATTCATATTGCTGTTGGTTTTCTTGACTTAATAATGTTTCCATTCGATTCAGCGTACCAAAAAACTATAAATCGACACCGCACACGCCTATTTCACGCAACAATGGAATTCCAGGACTTTTCCTCTACCCCCTCAAAAACACCCTTCCCCCTAGAATTTTTATGCCTTATTCGGTTTTGTGAACCTCATATCTAAGGTAATTTATTACCAAAGTTTCACGAATCCAGGAATGTTTCCATTTTGGGTCTATTTTTGGCTTAATTTACCTGCACTAAAAACGAGCTAAAACGAGTCGCACGAGCGAGCCAACCTATCAATCTCGACCAAAAAACAGCGACTCGACTCAAGAAAATAACCTCTGACTCGACTCGTGTCCATGCCTAATTGCACATACGACATTACTTATGGGATAAGCTGGTAAAAGGGAAGCATATAAAATGTGAACTTTTTTAAGTGGTTCAGATTTTGTACAACCCGCACCCACATTTACGCCAGAGATTATATTTTATTTTCTGAAACGAAAAAATGTACGGTACCTTTGAAAAATTGCACTGACTGAACGAACTGGCAATTCTAGAAGAGAAATCTGTCATCAAAGCGAGCGCAAAAGTAAATACTGGCCGAGAAACTCTTCGTTCTTGATAAAATCCAATTTGAAATTTGAAATATGGCTAAATTTATATTTAAGTTATAACTGAACTAAGCAACTACAATGATATAATCTATTCTTGTACATTTTCCCACATGATTGTGCTGGTCTAAAATTACAGAAAGAAAACCCGAAATATATTTTAATGTTGTTGGGTTGGGTTGCATAACTTCCAAGGATGTGATTTTCTAAATATCCCAATCCTTGAGAAATTCCTATCTACGCTACTGGGTATAAGAGTGGAACGTGGTGTATCTCAGGGTTGTCCATTAAGCAGTTTTTTTATTTACGATTAATATGAGCGTTATGCCTTAGAACAGTTATGGGATACCCGATAGGAAACGTTAAGCTTAAATTAATGAATTATGTTGATGACTATACGGTTGTTATTTCTTCTGCTTCTGAACTGCAGGCGTGTTTGGCTGTTATTGACAATTTTAAACATGCAGGTATCCAGCTGAATCCAAATAAAACTTAATTGTTATTATTTCAAAATAAAAGCGTAACTGATTATCAGAACATAGTAGCATTAGTGGATAATATTAAGATTCTCGGGATTAAATGGTATCGGAGTTGGAAAGATACAATATCACAGAACTACAGGTATATCACAATATTGTAAATGATCTTATTAAATATCACGAATGCTTCAATATCTTCATTCAATAGTTAAATTTATTTATTGTTACATTATTAGTAAGTGTAATTACTGAGCACAAGTTTTCTCTATGTCTAATAAAATTGCAGCTAAATTTAACAAGGTTATTTTATATTTTATATGGAAAAAACGTATATTACGAATTAAAAGATATTATTTGTATTTACCATCCTTTTTGGGCGGTCTTCAGTTAAAAAATTTACAATTGCAATGTAAAAGCCCTTTTGGTTCACCGTACTATTACGACTATATGTGAGCAACCCGATCCTTTTTCTAGCACAGTTCTAAGACAAGTCATGAGCAGATTTGATTTCACTACACCAATAAATATTAATGTATGGCGCTACTATGTCCCATATTTGTTTGATCTCCTTTCAGAAATCCTATATAGTGCTGTCAATTATTATAATATACATCAAAACAATGTTAAACAAATTTATAAACATTTATGTGATTCAGTGCATCGGAGGAAAATGATATGTAAACTCAAGATTCACAATACAATTGGACGATGATATGGATAAATATTAATGATTTAAAATATTTCCCTATGTTACACGATCTCAGATATCGTTTAGTATGTAAGAAATTTTCAACTCAAAACAAATTATTTGAAAGAACCATAGTTCCCCATAATCTTTGTAATAAGTGTGACCAAGTCGATATTATTTTACACACGTTAAAACAATGTGGTAATAGTGGTCTAATATGGACCTATCTTCTCATAATTTTAGCTCGTATCTGTTGAACGACAATTATCTCATTTCCATACGAGCAAATTATCTACATTTTCCCCCTGTTAAACATAAATTTGTTAATTGGTTTATGGCCATGACGCTGCGCATGCTCCTTATCGAACGAGACACTGTTTCTGTCTCAATGTATATTACTCAAATAAGATTATGATATTTACAAATAGACCAACAATATCGTAATAATCACTTTACCCACTTCATACGGGCAGTATATTAATAGAGTATGTATGGGTATTTCTTCTTTCATCCATATTTCTAGATAGTGTACATCCGTCACATTTTTTGTTTAAGTTATTGTTATGGTAGTATTATATAGATTCCATACTTTTGATATTTGTATTTATTAATGTTAACTAGCTCTTTCACCTTTTAGTGTTTAGTTTTCCTTGTCTGGTAATAAAATTCTTGTACACGTTTGCGAGCTTAAAAAAAGTCGGTAAGACGCTCGACTTCTAACTGAGCAACCCATGTTCAAATCTCGCTGCAGCCGTAACTTCTTTCCTCCCAGTACCGAAATCAACGCAGTGTGTTGTGTTGATTTAACTTACAAAAAGTGGTAGTCACGCTGGGACACCGCATTGTGTTGAATTAGCACAGCCATCTTCTGCAGTGTAGCTAAGCGACAGTTAGAAAATAGCGAAATTCTCTAATTTAAACTTATCTAAAGTTATTAAACAATATTTTAATAATCAGGATACTTCTAACACTAGTTCGTTGCAATGTTATTTAGTTTCTGTGTAAAATGGCAACTCCAGTTGTATCTGAAACTTAATAATAAATACAAAAATCATAAGAGCAAGTCCCCATTTATTTTGTGTCGTGAAACATTCACAATGCTTTTAACGGATGAAATTTCTGCACGTACTCATCAATAATTTAATTCTTGATCTTCAGTAAGTCTGATAATGACTTCTGTGAATCAGATTTCAAATAGTCAACCAATACAACACACGCTGCTAACCGTACATTTTTCCATAGCATCATTTGGCCATATAGAACTAACTCATAGAGAACAGAAAGTTCACCTAATAAACCCCTTGTTAATCAACAAATCTTATACATAAATTATATATTAGTATTTGTTAAAATATGTTCTGTTTATAATCTTAGACATCTAACATATTTATTGCAAGCACTACTGCTCACTGTTTTAAATTTACCTGAATTATTTAAACTTTTCTATATCTGACAATGTTATGCCATCTCCGTCTTTGTGACATAAAATTATCTAATAGCTATTGATCATACTGGATTAATTCCCATTTTAATCAAGATCGAGTTCTAACACGCCAGGTAACATTTAACGATCCTTACTATTCAAAATGTTTTATATATTACTGTCCGGCGTTACTGATAAGTCACTGTTAGAAAACTTTGTACTGTGTTCTGAGTTCAGATTCCATTTCGTTAATTTCAAAATTATGATTATTTCAATTTTACTGTATTTTATTTTTGAAATGATTTTAAAGAATTCTGCAACCTTTTTGGAAGTTCTCCTCTAGGAGGTGGGAATGAAATAAGGTTTCGGGGAAATGTTTATAGGTATCTGAGCCTTTCACGCTTCAATTTCCACTCTGCCATAAATTTTGAAAGTGGTACTCTCTTGCTTGGCCAATACAAACATTAGTGCTATCAGGAGAAAAAGCTAACTTTTGAGAAGATAACATTAAAGAAGAAAATAAACTGTAGCCTAATAAATATTCTGCAATAGTATGTAATATGATAAATAGTAAATATAGTATGCTCTTTATATATAAGTTTGTGGACCCTTACTAGGTATTGCCCACCTTGGGAAAATTCCTGGCGACGGCCATCTTGTGTGCTTGTCCTTGTATGTAAGATTTACACTTAATTTCCTTGTTTAAATTTTTATATGATGTTGTTTTAAATGGCGACTGATTTTCACTTGGAAATTATGATAGGCTATTCTATATTTTTTTACTTTCTTTTCACTATTTTCAAGTATTATAATCAGCTTACATCGTAATGAATTTTAAATTTATATGTACTATTGTTTCTATTATCTTAATGCGACAACGTGCTGTCTAGGCATTATAGCTCTTCACGGCACCTAACAAACATATTATTATGTCCAACATGACGCAGCATTACGTTAGCTCATACTGTATAAGGTGGAAAACAGGTTTAGACAAGATAAACAACATTAAGGATTTAGGTGTTATCTTTGATTCCAAGACAAGTTTTAACGAGCATATTAACGGACTCATAGGCGAATCCCAAAAATTAATTGGATTTATTTTTTATCAATGGTATGATTTTTAACAAAATCTTTACGTTTCTAATTTTATATAAAATTGTTATGAGATTCAGACTAGAATATGCTTACAATGTTTGGAACGAAATTTCTGAAACGACTTCCAATAAACTTGAAGCAGTACAAAGGTGTTTTTTTTATGTTAATGTGTTTTAAATTTAAGTTTCTATATTACTTTTTCAGTTATGATTATTGGTGTGAATTGTTCAATTTTGAAACTTTAGAGCAAAGAATAAAGTATCTTGACAAGAACGTTTTACTGAAAATTTTATCGAATTTATTATCTTGTAATTATTTTATTGAAAAACTTAATTTTGCTGTGCCCTTGTACCAAACAAGACATCACCATTTAATGACTACCGGTACATCTGATAAAGGTGACAAACTGCTCAAAAGACTTATTTATAATTATGAATCTTATTAATTCGATTGTTGTTTTAATATATTTACTGTCACTATATAATAACTATTTTCTGTATTTTATTGTGTATTTGACTATTGATTGACAAAAGTGTTATCTTGGCCACTCAGCCGTTCTATAGCACTCTAATAAAAATAAATGAATTTATAAATCAAATTATTCTGTACAAAGGTTTTTCTTAAGGCTGTTATGTTTTAAGTTTGATCTACTATTTTCCCTTTAATTATGGTAGATTACTTTGATCTGGGAGTGCTGGAAACACGAAGAAAGGCAACAGAAAAAATATTGATGAATATATTAGTTAATGAAATTAACTGTGAATATTTCATAGAAAAAATAATCTTTAATGTCCTCAAACAAAACGTTATAAACCGTTGACAACATGTACAAGGGGAGATATAATACTCAAAATATTGATATGCAATTCTGACCTTGTATAATGAGTTCATTCACTTGTATATTTTATATCCTTTTATGCATACTTTACTTTTCCTAATTTGTGTATCTTGCTATATTGACTGTTTAGCTGCTAGTAGCACTTTCATAAATTGAATTGAATTATTATTATGATAATAATAATAATTATTATTATTATTAATAATACCGGGTCATCCCATAACTACTGTCGTCAGTGTGACGATCGCTGCAATGACGCCATATAACGAGTGAATACTGAAGTAGGCGCACATGCCTAGCTGAGTCATATAGGGAACTTGATTGTGCAGCAGTGTCTGAAGGAGAACCGTCTACTCCACGTTTTGGAAGTGTGGCTTGTGTTTGATCATGGCAGTGTCGAAGGACCGCATACGGCATGTCATGCGGTATAAATTTCACCAGGCACATCCAGCCAACGCAAACAGTAATGCCGTATCTGGTCAGGGTGCTGCGGATGTGCGAAAATGGCAGAGTTGGTTCCAGATGTTTCGGTTTGGGAACACCAGCCTCACCGATAAACCACGAGAAGGGAGACCTATGCAGCTGGTCAACAATGCCCTGTGAGCAGCGGTAGAGGTAAATTCAATGGAAACTGTTGTTGAAACATAAGGTAAATGAGTTGTAAATCTAAAGATTTTAAAGCAATAAATGTATAATCTTAACTAAGGTATATTTTCTAGCTGAAAAAGTATTGTGATAGGAGGTAAATAATGAAAATATGCAATTATAGAGTTTTGTAAACTTGTTTGGTATCTACGGAAAGATCTTTTTATGTACTGTTTTTGATATTAGTGTCTTGTTTATAAAATTGTTCCAAAAGCGCAGGTAGACACCCTCGTCACCAATGTTAATGACATTATAATGAGAGCACTAATCTCAGCTGGGATACCTGAAATAAGAGAGCTAATTGGATGTAGTAGTAGTTAGCGCAAAAAGTATGGATACACCTAACAAAATTACTTAAAATCTGCATAATCCCTACTATATGGAATTTTGTTATGAAAATTAAGAAAGCAATTCATTCTTGTACTTGTTAGACGATATTCTTCACAAGATCAAACATAAAATCTTGTACGAAACACTGCTGTCAGATAAAGATTTAAAAAGTACAGAAAATGAACGAGCAAAACGTATTGATACACTATTGTATTTCATCAATTTAGGGTGTAACAGGAAGGGTGGGGGTTGCTTGTCCTATTTAGTTGTTCAGTCTGGATTGCCGTGTGTTGGTGTGTTAACGACGAGGTGTACTGTAGCTGAAATCGTAGTGTGTAAAACTCGTAATAGGGGTCGAAAAAGCAAAGAAACTACAGAAGCAGAAAGGAATGTAATTATTCGCTTACATAATCAATGTAAATCATTAACTCAGATATATAAAATCATTGGAAGACGAAAGGAAACAATTCAACATAATTGATAGGGTTGGTGAAAGAAAATCATTGAAGAATGGCCACATGACACTAATATCTATATATTCGAATTGCTCAAAAAATATAAAATCCAAAAGTCATTTGGATCTTGCTGTTGGATTTGTGGGAACTGAACTTTATAATGTTAGGTTCATTTTTACTAGTATTAAATTCCATATTTTTATCTTTATTTCTTCTTCTTCTCTCCTCTTTTCTCTCTCTCTCATTTCTCTGCCTCTGTCTAACAGACGTCCATCGGTTTCAATTTTTCATTGTGCGTGTTTAAATTTCTCCATAAATTAACTTATGTGTATTGATTCGTCTCGCTTTTATTCTTTAATTTTATCGATACTAATATATGTCAATTTTGAAAAAAAAATGTACACATGCTTTTGCTGATTTTAGTATGAGCGAGACGAAGGAAGGAGAAAGAGGGGGTCTATTTACCAGACACGATTATGGGATAAGAAAATGTCAATTGGGTTGCCCAGCTGCACGGCGTTCGCTGTCGCAATTTTTTTTATGCGAAGTGTACAATCAACATGCTGAAAAGAAGGAAATAAAGATTAGCGGAGAGACAGTAGGCATAGTTTATGAGTGTGTTTCCCTGGGTCAGCTCGAAACTTCGAACGCCAAGTTGACTGATGAAATAAATAGAAGATGTAAAATGGCATCGAGTTCGTTTGGAACTTGATTTTCAAAATCTGGAACGTAAAGTTTATAATCAATGTGTTTTACCTGTAATG
This sequence comes from Lepisma saccharinum, assembly GCA_022664845.1. NCBI lineage: Eukaryota > Metazoa > Arthropoda > Insecta > Zygentoma > Lepismatidae > Lepisma > Lepisma saccharinum. The sequence continues at coordinate 47,056 of JAGDQP010007013.1, forward strand.
CAGTACTGCTGTGAAATTTGAACATTGAATGCGCAAATGACTCAAAGATTAAAGGCCACACAAAGATCAATGGAGATATTCATGCTAGGAATAACTAGATGGGACAGGAAGACAAATGAATGGTTTCACGCACTAACAAAAATAGAAGATACAATTAAGACTGCGAAAAAGGTGAAGTGGAGCTTGGCCTGTCACACAGTCAGACGAACAGATGGAACGTAAACGACAAATGTACTATATTGGATTCCTAGAGAAAAGAAACGACCGACACGACGTCCAAATGGATAGATGAAATCAAGCGTTTTTCAGGAGCTGCATGGATAAGGATAACGGCAGACCGTGATATGTGGAAAGAAAAGGGGGAGGCCTTATCCAACAGTGGATAGAAAAGGGCAAATATATAAAAATCACAGCCATATTCAATCCACTAATGGATGAGGCCTCTCCCCGAAGGGAGGAGTTGGTCTACTGCTCTCACGCTGACCAGACGGGTTGGGAGAGGTGAGCCGAAGCTCTCATTGTGATCACTACTGTCTTTTATTCACAGCAGCTACACAATTGTCCTCACGAAGCTGGGTCAACACCGAAATTTTTGAGCCCCCACCAGGAATCAAACCCGGGACCGCTCGCAGTGAAGTCGAGTGAACTACCGGACTAGGCTACGCTGGAGCTCATATATACTGAATGACCATGGAGGGCCCACAAGCTAAAATCCTTCGGCAGTTCTGTTCCGCGGTCGCTACGTTGTCACGCATCGCACAGAGTGGTAAGTTTGATCATTTGCTTCTAGTATTTTACGGTATCTACCGGTATGTGCCAAATTTGGGGTTACTATCTTCTCTCCTTCTTCATGTTGCATTTTCAATGGCGAGCAGTGTAGTTATGAACAGTGATAAAGCTGGTGAACAGGCAGTTATAACCTCCATTGATGCGAAGAGGTGATAGTCAGATGGCGTCAGGTCTGGGGAGTACGGCGGGTGCGGAAGGATGTCCCATCCAAGCGATTTCAAGGTGTCTTTCACTGGTTTTGCTGCGTGAGACGGCGCATTGTCATGCAACACAATCACTTTGCCATGTGTTCGGGACAATTCCGGTCGTCTTTCGATCAATGCGTGATTTAAATGAATCATTTGTTGGCGATAGCGTTGTGCATTAAAGGTTTCGCCGGGCTTTAAGAGTTCATAATACACAATACCGCTCTGGTCCCACCAGACACAAAGCATGGTCTTCTTGCCAAAGCGATTTGGCCTTTGTGTTAAAGGACCGGCTTCGCCAGGTGAAAGCCATGATTTTTTCCGCTTCGGGTTTTCAAAATAAATCCATTTTTCGTCACCCGTCACAATTCGATACAAAAAGGATTTTCTTTCGTGGCGTTGAAGCAGCATTTCACAAGTGACTTTGTGATTTTCCATTTGACGTTCATTCAAATCGTGTGGGACCCATTTACCCAGTTTATTGATCTTCCCCATTTGTCGTAAACGTCTGCTGATTGTTTCTTGTGACACATTTAATGCTTTGGCAATTGATGTTGAGTTTGCGTTGGGTCATCCTCCAATAAAACCTGCAATTGCTCGTTTTCGCACTTTTGTGGTCTACCAGATCGCGCACTGTCTTTCACATTGAAATCACCACTTTTAAATTGTCGAAACCATGTCTCACATATTCTAATCGATGGAGCATGTTCACCATATGTTTCTACCAGCACACGATGACTTTCAACAGCCTTTTTCTTTTGATTAAATAAGAAAAGCAATGCGTGCTGCAAATGTTCTTTTTCAGGCACAAACTTCGACATGATCACTGCACAATAAAACAAAGACGCTAGTGTTTGGCGGACTCAACTTGTGTGTGTTTGTAGTTTAATGTCAGACGAACAAAATGACGTATGTGTCAAATGAATACGCTGCGTACTTTTCGCTGGTGCCATCTCTTAGGTAAACCGGAAACTACTTATGCATACACCTGGTATATATATATCGACCGCGGAACGTAGCGACCCCGGAACAGAACTGCGGAAGGTCAGTAGCCTGTGGTCCCTCCATGGGCATTCAGAACGTCGAGGCATAGAGAGGATGAGCCCTTGAATGTCTTCCTGGAGTATGGCAAGTCATGCATCTTCGACACAGTGACACAGCTCATCAGCTGTAGCTGGGGGAGGTCGCTGGCTTGAGAGAAGGCGTGCAATCATGGACCAGACGTGTTCAATCTGCTAGAGATCAGGTGAAAGCGCCGGCCATTTTTATCATTGTTCTAGATATTTCTTTAAAGCTAACATAATAAATTAGACAGATGCAAAAGACATCTCTCTTTGTCACTCCACTACAACAGTGTTGTTCAACTAAAGTGTAATATTAAAAATGTTCTCTAGTGGCACTGAAGAATACATAAATGGATTTTGTGCAGGAATATACCAGCTTGTTAAAACCCGACTTTAGTAGCATGTTTGAACATGCGTGAAAGATAAATTATGTTTCATTGATTAATGTCTTTAATTTATTAATACAAAACTATATTGTTATTGTAGCACAAGAGCTGTGTCTATGTGTTCTAGTTTAATATATATGTACTGTGAAGCAACAAGTTGCTTAACATTTTGGACACCCTATATTAGCAGTAATAATAACAGAGAAAATATGTGTAACAAAAATTAGATAGCTGGGATAGTTTTAGTCTTCACAACAACATTTTGTACCAGTAGAAAGCAACAATACAACACTAGTGGAAAGTGAAGAGAACTTTGGTACTATAGTTCTGCTATTAGTAAAAAGAAGAAGAAGAAAAACATTATTCTTTGTAATACTGATTGGCATCCACTCAAAAGAATAACAAATAGTGTTTAAATACCGAGACTGGCCATTTTGGGGCATTCTGTTGCTTTCTTCAGTCATACTAGCTGAAGCCGAGATGATATCTTGAAATTATGCTGGTACCTTTCTCATTTTTTAAGCCACCAAAGACAAGCAATATAAAATGCCCAATAAATAAATATAAAATATTATTATTATACAATAAATATTATATAATAATAATATTTTATTATTGAGGTATTTTGTGTTAGTACTAATAATTTTCTAACATGGATGCCATGTTTAACACTTGAATATTCGAATAAGTGTATCAACATATTAACTTTTTATTCAGGAATATTAAGTTGGATTTGAGCGGAAATTCATCTTGAAATTACACATGTCTGAATAAACTTAATATTTTATATTAAACTTATCAACAGAAAACTACATACTGTAATATATTTATTAATTACCAAGCTGACGTAGCTCAGTCGTAGAACGTTGGTGTAGTATTCGGGAGGTCGCAGGTTCAATCCCAGGGGTCGACCATCCTGACTGAGGGTTTTTCCAGGGCTTCCCACTCTCACACCAGGCAAATAACGAGATTGCATTTCAACATAGGTCCTGGCCGACACCTTTCCGACACCTTTTTCTTCCCTATCAAGCCCTGTGCCTTAGGTGCCTAAAGGCCATAAATAAAATTCAAATTCAATATTTTTTAATTTTATTTTACTTCCTTTCTGGGCTGTAGTGAAAAGTACAGTGTAAGTTCGTCTGAGGTTATAGACAATGTTTCTCGACAAATGCAACTTCCGGTGAAAGAATGTGGAAGACATGAAGATGGGAAGATATTCTGGCTGAAATTCAAGCAGTCAACTGATGCGGCTAGAGAGAATAGCACAAATAAATTAAATTTATTTAGGATGGGCACTTCTGAGCAATGAACCTGCATCTTGTGATACTGTTTCTTATCTTTTTATTTGTTTGGAAATGTGTATTTTCTAATTCGATAAAGCAGATAAAAAATTATAGCCTTTAATAGTAAATGGTTTATAACTGCTTGCAATAGAACGATTCGTATGGTAACGGCAAATGTTGTATTTTTGCTCAGTACAATCTGTTATTTTTATCAAAGCAAACAGAGGAATTCATGTTTGCTGTAGCGAAAACATTTCTTCAGAGACCTAAAACAACAAATAAGAAGAAAAATACTGAATATGGTTAAGATTTTTTTTCATCTTTTTCGTATTATAGGAAATGTGGAAGATCGACTTACCTGGTAAAATAGTTGTTGAGGAATTTTACACTCTGAACATCATCTCCTTGTGTTTCTCAAATGGTTGATTTAATATCCCACTGATTCAGAAATCCTAATGCTCCCTCTTGTCACGTGTTTACATCACGTGAGATTCCATCCGTCAGAGACCTACATGATGTCGAAATGAGCCTGTCAAGCTGATGGGTTCAAGGGAGGCAGCATTTTATCTAAACTTCTGACGCACTTAAATCTTCGTATTCACCTCTCCTTTCCTCATTCCTGAATTTGCATCCAAAATGAACTGACCTTGGATATATTCGTTTGATTAGCCATGTTTCAAGTAACAAAATTAATTCTCCTTTTATGAACATAGTCTCTATAAGTTATCATACATTTGGCAAATGTAATTTTGAACACAAAGCATCTCTTATAAAAGAAGCAGACATCGTTCTGTAAGTTATTCAACACAACTAGTTGATGAATCCTGAGGTTGTTCTCTGCATTAGATAGGATGTGTAAATTGAAGAGGAAATTCTTACCCAATAATGTACTCTTTCGCACACATTTATTTAATTAGCAAGTCTCATCATTCGTTTCACAACGTTGCTAAAACAAACTAGAGTATGTTTTACATTCAACTTTGTTTTAAAGAAACCAACAGCGAGTTCCATTACAAAAAAAAAAAAAAAAAAAAATACTTACGTAATTTTAAAATGACAACCGTTAACTTCAGACTGTACATCAAATACGGATTGTAATTATATTTTAATTTCGTTCACGATTAATATTCATCGTTTATAAATGTAGCTTAAGAAATTCGATCAGAGAAAACCATGAAATATGAAAATATATTTAATGGAAATTGTTCTCGGAAGAAAATACATTAAATATAAATTTAAATGACATACATTTGCTTCTAGTAAAGTAGAGACAATATTAAATGCAAGTTTTGACTTAGGATACAGTCCTGTTAAAGCAAAGAAAATTTATTATAATATTTTGATTCTAAGAGTGTTTTTACGGGATAGACTTATATGCACTTGTTTCTTAAAAAAATGAAGAAATCGTTTCTTTAAGTTAATCATTTAAAAATAGACTTTGAAAGTTTGTATGTACTTCCTCTATTTTAAACCGGACTCAGGTTTTTAAATATTTCTATATTTATGTACTGCAGTCGATTAAAGAAAACAATTTATGGTCTTTAGGAAAGTTTTACTTAGGTCGTTAATTATGTTCACAGGTACTGCTTGACAAATCCGCGAAATAATATTTTACAATTATGACGCATAGGATATTTTGCATATATTTCATAGAAATTTTATACCATACCATAGGAAGTAGGCTTTGTAGAAACTTGGTCTGCGGGGACAGATTTTGTTTGTTTCACATGCTTATGGTTCAAGATAGAATACCATTGGTGCTGTTTGCTGATGGAAATCAGTGTGAACGAAATCGTAATATGAAAGATTATTTACAGAGCTTTCGCATAGTTTATTTTGTATGGAAATCCAAACATAGAAATATTCACGACCCAGGCGGGATTAAAACCCAGAATCTTTGATTTGCTGCCTTACAAATGGTTAACAACTAAGCATAGAAACCTAACTTGTATAAACTGTATTTTGTATGGAAATTGTAAATAAAATCCGAAATTAAAATATGCATGCCCCAAGGCGTGATTCGAACCCATAAACTTTGATTTGCTGTTCTAGCCCCGACCGGCTACTAGGTTATTATAGAAATTTAATTGACTATCAATATAGTTGATTAATTGAATAGATTAGCTTTAATGGTAAATGCAGTTGTATTGTTTATTTAATTAATTGAAATTAGCTGATCCTTTAACCCTTTTAAGCTGTACATATTAATACTTTATCTCACATTGAAAGGAAAGAAAGAAATGATTTTACTATATATATTTGTATTTCGATATATAGACAACTTTGGGTCAGTCCAGATCAATGATAGTACGAGAACTGCTGGATAGATGAAACTAGAAAGAAACGGGATAATGTTTCATCATAGATGGTGTGTGTCCATCATAAAGCACACTTGATAAAACTTAGAATTGAACTGGAGGACCTGAGTTTGCACTGAGATGATCATTTAGCACTGTTTTACGATTGCTCTGATTATAAGGCTTTCCCTGGCAAGCTAATTTTGTATAAATATCTTGCTAGCTTTTTAACAGAATTAACACTCAATGCCCCTTTTTTTTACTTTTGAGAGCTTATTCCATTAAAATGTAATTTTAGTTAGACTTGAAGTAACATGTTGAAGTTCAGCTCAGAAATATTCGCATCGAGAGCAAGAGTATTAAACGCTTAACTAGGATCGAGTTTTGTGATATAGTATTTTGGGCGATGTGTCAGTAACATTTAGTTTTTATATATGTGAAATCAAATAGAATATTTTTTTTTATACAAAACAGTATTTTTGTCGTGGAAGTTTTTGCGAATTGTTGATAAAGATTTTCTTTAAATTTCAAGTCACCAGGAATAAACATTATTCCAGGCGAATTAATCAGGAACTGCATAAATTTATAGAAGCTATATCGAGAAAGAAGGGACTATTTTAATGGTAAACCTTGTGATTAATTTAGGTTTATAAAAAGGAACGATCAATCAGGTTGTAATAATTACCGCGCAATCTTGTTACTTTCATATTAGAAAGTACTGAGTACTATTCTGTTAAGGTGACTGTGTATACCTAGATGAAATAATTGGAGATCAAGAATATGGATTTAGAAGAAATAGATCCAGGTTGGATCAGATGTTTGCTTGAGAGAAATCTTGGAGAAGAAATAGGAATAGAATAGTACTGTTCACCAAGTAATCATTAATTTAAAGAATGCTTACGATTGTAGGAAAAGGGAGAAACTATACAATATCCTCGTACAATTTGGAATTTGGAAGAAATTTGTTCAACTTGTAAGCATGTGTTTCAGTGAGCCCCATAAGTAGAATACGCCTAGGTAATAATATGTCAGATAGTTTCAAGATTCACACCCTAAATTTGAATTTGTATATTAGATTCTAAAAACAGGACGCGCATGGTGCAGAGTTAATAGCGGACAATGCACTACAAACTAGCACTGACGTCTTAGAAGGTTCTTGCGATGAGATATATCTACAGGTAAACATAGACAAAACAAAATACATTATATCAAGCTGAAAGACAGGGAATAACGGAAATAGATACATAACAATTAAGAATGAGAACATAGAGAAAATAAACAAATTTAAATATTTGGGAACATACAGTATGTAACAAGCAAAAATGAAATAACTGAAGAAATAAAAAGTAATTTAGTATCGGAGAATGCATGTTTCTATTTAGCTTACAAAATCCTAAGCTCGCGATTAATATCAAGCAAGTCAAAATTCTAAATATACCTAACGGTTATTTTGGTGATAATACTTTACGGCTGCGAAAGTGGATGTACGAGCTTAAGAAATGAATATAAATTACAAGTGTTTGAAAATAACGTTTTGAGAAAGATATACGGACCGAAACGAGACGAGATGACTAGTGAATGGAGAAGACTACATAATAAAGAATTGCACGGACTGTATGACTTACCCAATGTTGTAAGAATAATGAAAATGCGACAACTAATATGGGCAGACCGTGTAGCTCGAATGTGAGAAAAAGTAGACTATATTCCATCATTGGAAAGGCGGATGGAAACAGACCGTTGGGAAGACTGAGACGACGTTGGAAGGGCAATATTAGAAGGGGTCATTGAGAAATAGGTGTTTGTGTTGAAAATAGCTTGATCTTACTCAGGATAGAACCTGATGGCGATCGTTTGTTACCGCAGCGTTGAACTTGGGAGTTGCGTAAGCCATGGAATAAGAAAGTAAGTAAGTTATTTATTGCATTTCAGTATATGGTCAGCATCAGAGAATGGCCAAAGCCGTCTCTCCTTTATGATGGGTGTGGAATTATTATTCTTAAGCATGGTCAAACCTTTCTGTACCAAGTACGCATAGTCCCGCAATTTCCACTTGTATTATGATTTGAAGTAAAATTATGCCCAAAATATTTCGGCGAGGATTGAATTTTTGCTCTTATATATGGCAACAGGTTGAACCCCATTTTGTAATAGTGGAACGAAAGTGAATACGAGAGTTTGATTTTCTAGTTGGTGTTTCGTCTTTTTTAGTGTAATATCTCCGAAATCAACAAAACTGCATACTTTTAATGTACTTCCATTGAAACGTAATATTTCTTTAAGCTTCACTTTGTTCAAAATCAGAACACCGAGACGATTATTATCGTCACAATTTTTAAATCATTTAGAAATTGTTTTAACAACATGTGTTTATACCATAGAAGCATTTAAGTCATTATAACATAGATATTTTTCAAATGAACATTAGTTGGAACGGACAAAAGATTATGCTTAAACCATTGTTTATACCTTTTTGGTGATTTAATTTTCAACAAGCATTTCTCCAACAAAATGTCATCAATGTACCGTTGTATGTTTGAAATTATAATTCTAAAACTTCTACTATCTGTATTACAGAACATGTGCGAATCAGCTTGATAGCATCAAATCGGAAGGTAAAAGGATAACAGCCCTGATGTTTAGAGGTTTCGCCCATGCATATGCTTTTTAATTGGCCTGTTGTAGAAGTCTGCTCACTTTGTCTTTCTAAATGTTATGGTAGTACTTGACATAAGATTGTAACAAGGGGTTTAAACATTCAGATTGGTGAGCTGCAATGGTTTATCGTTTTAAGCCCACCTTACAAAATATGTAGATTTTATTCTTAGAAGTTTATCAACTTCTTCTGAAGGTTAATAATAATAATTCACTCACTAGCATGAAAAAATTGAATATCCCCTATTCTGAGAGAAAACTTAGAGAAAACTGGCTCATTTAAACCAGATATTGTCAGATAGTACAATTGACACCTTGAAGTAGGTTTACTTTGTATAAACATTTGTATCGGAGCATTGCAACCACGAAAGGATTTGGATATTTTAGCACTGATTTTATTTTAGAGTTGAGATCATAGAGTTATGGATTAGATAGGCAGCGCTTTTTCTTTATTTGAATAATAAGCTTATATTAGAATAAGCCTAGCAGTCTTTTAGCATCGTGATAATCTCCACTTCTTTATTTAGAATTTGTTTCGTATAGTCTTCCAAACGAACATCACACCATTTTACATCTTCTATTTATTTCATCCGTCAATTTAGCATTCGAAGTTTTGAGCTAGCTTAGGTAAACATACTCATAAACTATGCCTATTTTCTCTCCGTTAATCTTCATTTCCTTCTTTTCAGTATGATTATTGTACATTACTTTTGTTTTACTTAAAGTCATTCTAAGTCTAATTTTCAAAGTCTCATTAGTCAGGATTTGTAGTTCTGCTTTGTAGTTCTTCGGTACTTGAAGCAAATAGGATTATGTTACCAGCGAATGGCAGGTGATTAAGATACTTGTAAAATATGTTAGATTGAAAAGGATATGTCGATTACTTAGGAATATTAGTAGTTATATTGCTATTTTGACTGATTCGTAGGTGGGCTGTGAGTGCTTTAATTCAGGCTATCTGATAAAGTGAATATACCAAGAATAGATGACATAGTCTCAAATACCATACTCATATTTATTGAATCTTAAAGTGTAAATCTCAGAATCCTTTGATACCAAATCATAGTTGGTATAGCTTAGTTGTTTATATTGTTGTGAATTGCAACTGAATCGATCAATCTAAAATTCATGTATTTTTCTTCAAGAAAATGACTTTTTCTTAACATAACACAAAGTTACTTTTCCATATAGTAGCATACGTCTAACAACTTGAAATATGTGTTTCTCCACACTAAAACATTGAAAAGTTATTTGCTATCAACTAGGAAAACCCTAAAACCATTTTAAAGAGATATTAAAGTGAAAAGAAAACAAGAACTAAACTACCATTCGTCCAAACAAGGTTAAAATGGATTTTTGTTTTAAATGGCGCGATTGTTGCTTGTTTATAAAATAGGACATTTTATGAGAGCACTTTAAACTTTCACAAATTCACTCCCTCCCTTTGAAACAAAAGTGCACAAAAACTATTAATATTCATACTCACATAAATGTCCAATATGTGATTCTTGTATGATCTATCAGCAGTTTATAACCATCTCTGCCACAAGTGTAGCATCTTCTTACCTGCTATTATATATTAGAACACATTGGATATTCTCAATGGGCAACACCCATAGTCATTGTAAGGGTTTTGAGAATTTGTGAAGATTACAAAGTAAACAAAAATTTAGATGTTTTATCCTCTACCTACAATGGAGGATATTCTGCATAAACTACAAGGAGCAGATACATTCGTGGTGTTAGTTCTTCATCGAGCTTATCAGCAATTGCCTGTGTCACATAATTGTCAAAAAGTGTTATCAATAATTACACCATGGGAGTTATATAAAATCAAACGGCTCTCTTTCGGGCTTTCAACGTCCACATTCATATTCCAACAACATATGGATGGTGTCTTAAGCGAATTTAATTACGCTCAAGCTTATATACAAGATGTCATCTTTGGGGGACATGGCATCCAAGAATGTTTGAAAAATACACCTGAAGTCTTAAGCAAATTTCGAAAATTAAATATTAAGGTCAATCAGGTCAAATGTCAGTTCTTTGCCAAAGAGGTGGAGTATTTAGGCCATTCTATTTCAGCTGAGGGTTATAATCCACTACAAAAACATAAAGATGCAATATCAAAATTTACGAGGCCAGAGAATATTACGCAATGAAGATCGTTTTTAGGAATGGGAAATTATTTTTAAAAAACTATTTCTCATCTTGCAACTCATGCCCATATTGCATGCGCTACTTCAGAAAAATGAAAAAATGGGATTGGACTGAGAAGCATCAGCATCTATTTGAGCATATAAAAAGAATGATAGATCAGTGCACAAGGAATCTCAAAGGGGACGTTTTCTTAATTACGGATGCCAGTCCATATGGACTCGGAATTCAATTATGCAATAAGGACGCGAGTTGTAAATTACGTACATTTTCTTACGCGTCTGCTACACTGTCGAATGGGGTGCGTAACTACTCTCATTTTGAAAAGGAAGTTTTGGGATTAGTATACTGGGTAAAAAAATCCATCTTCGTCGCCAGTGTAAAATATGTTAGACTGAAAATGATATGTCGAATATGTAGAAATATTAGTAGTTATATTGCTATTTTGACTGATTCGTAGGTGGCCTGTGAGTTTTTTAATTCAGGCTATCTGATAAAGTGAATATACAAAGAATAGATGACATAGTCTCATAGTGGAAGTTCATATTAATTACGCGTTTACATAACTTGATTTAATAATTGTATGTAATTTATTATGCTAAATCTAGGAGGAAGTTCAGTTTGTTCTCTTTCCCACTTAAATTCAAATTTTCCTTCAATATGATTCAGATTCTTTTTTAGCGATAAAGCTAATAGCTAAGTTGAGTTCTACTAATATGATGCGAGTTGTATCCGCGTACAGGCCAGCTTTTTCATTATTTTCTAAACTACTAATATCGGTGATTAATACCATTTTACTTATAAAATCAGATGCTTCAGATCTGTACATATGTTTTGACATACACCGAAGGATCATTTAATGTTTAAAATAAGTTTGATACAAAGTGTATTAAGAAAGGAAAGTCGAACACAAAGATAAACAAAAAGCGTAAGACCGAAAACCAGAAACCTGCCATTCTTCAAATTGTAACCAAACTTCAATTGTAATTGTGAAATCCAAATAATACGTAAATAGTATACTGAAATGTTCCTCGTGTCTCCTGAGCACATAGACATTGTGTAAATAAACAAGCTTGTTTATAGGACAAACATGTGTGTAAGAATGTAAACATGTAGTGACACACATAGGAGCATACGACGGTTAACTCCACAGACCAGATGGAGCGGGTAACAGAAGACAGAGGAAGCTGGAATCAATGTAGGAAAAGCAAGAAGAACCACCCCTACAATCACCTATAAAGAGAACCAGAGCAAGGCAAGAGGTATCACTCAATCCCCTGGTGGTCAGCTCCTCTCCTTCCTCCGTTCGCAGTTGGCTAAGCAACTGGAACACTCCTTGGTACGCAGTTTGTTTTGTCACTGGTACCTTCCTGCACACGCAGTTGACAAAGTGACTGGTGTGTATTCTCGCCTATAAACCTAACCTCTTCCGTACGCAATTTGCTCTGTAACTGGTACAAATATCCGACACGCAGTTGGCTCTGTTACTGGTGTCACCCGCACGCGCAGTCAGCTCTTTGACTGGTGTGTACTCTCACCACCTTAAGTCAATACTTCTCCGGTACGTAGTTTGCTCTGTAACTGGTCGGCTATGTAACCGGTGCATTTCTCCATATCATAATTTCTATCAGATCACCGAAAAGAAGAAGTCATACTTCTAAATAATCTGCAATTAGTATCCTACGGGACTTAATTTTGTTAATTTACTCTCTTATATAAATAAATGGTTGAGGGCTAAAATCCACTCCCGTGTATTAATTGTCTCTACCGATCAAAATAGAATGAACATTACGTGGTGGTAGGCGTCGACTCCACATTTCAACGGGTGTAGGAAAGAAAAAATGCCCAAAGAGTGCACAAAGAAAGCCCAAAATACCAATATTTTATTCTGTCAAGCTACTATATTTTGTTCTTAAAATCACTGTTTGACAGTTACATGGTTAATAATTGCTAGGTTAGGTTAGGGAAATAGATTTTAAAAGACATCAAACAAATTTGTTTCAAGCATTTTTGATGAGTAAATGCCAGTAAACACGAAGTCTGGTGGTAGAAATACAAACTTTGATAAAGAAAAAGAAAATAGCGAAAATAGCGTGATATGGCAACTCCATTAAATCCATCATTTAATCTTCCCCACTTGACGAAATTTTCTGGGCACATTAAAAAAGGTCTCAGACTGGTTTTTCATGATATTTCAGCATCTAGCCTCTTTGCAACAATGGGACGATGTAAAACGTAAAGAACTATTACCAATGTATCTCCAAGATGCAGCTTTGGACCTAGTTTTCCAAATAAAATCGGATAATATTTTAGGAGAAACAACGTATATACAGCTGAAAGATAAGTTTATCAGCCTGTGAGGACCCAAAATTCCAATTTATAAAGAAATGGAAATCAATGCGATGCAACAAATCCAGGAAGAACCTATTAACTCCAATTTTTAAAGAAAATTAAGACCGATAAGGCATAACATCTCGGACGCCACGGAGGAACAGAAAGTCTATTATTTGTCATAAGGCTTAACCAAAGAATATTTAGCAAGGCAAGTTATGATTCAAATTTTTATTGGCCTAGTCTATCTCGGCCTGAGCAAAAATTCTCTAAAGGCCATAAATGAACAATATTTCGCTAACAAGTTATGATTCAACTTCATACTGCCCCACCCTATCTCGACCCGTGCCTGAGATTCCTAAAGGACTTTCAAAATATTAACTTTTTATTTCTCATAATAGTTGATGTAAAGTAAATATAAATACTTCTTCCTTATGCTGCAGTGATAAATATTTCCTAAATCAATACAAATACTTAAGGAAACCTGTTAAATATATGTTTAGTAATCGGCAAAGTAGCATTTAAATAATTGGTAAATCCTTAGCGTGTCCCGGGTTGGGTTTCAGGGATTTTGTACAAGGATTTTGAGTATGCTTCAGTGTTTATACAACATTATAATGCAATTTACTAATTTCTATAAATAAAAATATTGACGATCAAACTGTTCTATGATAATTACGCCAAATTTCCACTTTCGCCTATATGTTACAATTAAATTGAATACCAAAATCTGGTTCCTCTTTCTGTGGCTGGTTTAAATGGTAAAAATTACAGAACATAGAATTGTAACTCAGAAATATACGTTCTTCCCCCATTCACATAAAATATATTTAATTTCCAAGCAGCGCAAACAAAAACACAAATACCTAGTTTAAAGTGTAAGTCTATAGTTAAACTATACTCCTTAAACTGTTAATAAAAGGCACTGCTAAATCACAGTTGGTTCACCTTTCTCTGACACATTCAAGTCAAAGCCTGCCATCGTGTGGAATACGTATCATCAGTATATTTTTTCAATAATTTAGCAACTATCTGTAAGGTCGCCAACTCTGTACCAGCAAAGTATAGGTTAGCAAGTTCGAGTTCTAATCACGACCAACACCGATAACTAATAGTATAATTCCAAATGGGACAAGTCACTGTAGTTTCATGCTAATCTAATCGTTTCATATTATGAAGATCCAAAAAATGTAACAACTTCAACCGTAGAATATAATGTTATTTTAGAAGACACAAAGTATACTTTGTATATTATTTGAATTTTTCCGTTGTCTTAGCGTATCAGTCCTGAGTTCAACTTCCACTGTTGACACAAAATTTTAGAAAAAGTTTGAGCCTACAGCAAGAAACAATCTGTATTAGCTAGGATCTACAAAATTACCTTCCAACATCCTCTCCCCTTACCTAATTCCGATTTTTTTTATATAGAACGCAATCAAGAATGTTAAGCGCATCAGATCTCGCAATAAAGTTATAAATTCAACAAGGTTATGTTAAGAGAGAGATTAAATTATACATATCTTAGTATGGTTCAAAGTTAAAATAAAAAAGTAATCCTGGATTCGAATCCCGCTATGGGCATGGATTTTTGTGATTCTCAATAATAAATATAAAGTAACGAATTTAAAGTGCATAGTAAAATCAATCAGTCATTTGTCAAACACAAAATCTATTAAACAGTAAAGCCAAAGGTTCCGCCGAAGTATTTATATAATTGTAAATTCTTCTAGAATTTTCGTTAGCGTAGTTCAGCGAAACTAAAGATTCAAAAACTCTCCCCCTGAAGGGATTGTACTCTGATTATCTTTTAAATGCTTTTGACAAAGCACAGTAAGTCTATACATTTCTAATACCGGTCATAGGTGGTTAAGACCTCTTCAATTCAAGGCTCAGTCATTCAATCTTTTGTTCTATTTACCCTTAATAATATTTTTTTTCTATTTCTGACCTGGCTTGTAATAAGCGTATATTTGCTATTTATCATTCTTTAGAATTATTTGTTGCAGAAAAAGACAAATTCACTGTATAATAATATTTTTTTCTTCAAAATAATGTAAGATTGTCAAGTTAGTAATAAAAGCTTATAGTTTTTGAGTCCCAAAAGCGCCTCAGACGAAAATAGGGAACGGTGCAAGAAATATATAAAATGACAACATCTTTCCTCTGTGTTTCTCATCCAGGAGTTGAACCTGGCAATTGCTCATTTTAATTGTGGTGAAAAATTTAGAGTAGAAGAGAATCCAATTGGAAGAAAATTGTTTTGCTCCCTGTTCTACCATATTTATGGATATGAAATTCACAAGGGCTCTAAGACTCAACAACTTGAAGACAATTATAGAATTTTATAAAAATGGAATTTTAAGCTCATTAATCTTTTCATCGATCTTTATTGATAGAGAAAGGATGGCTACTCCAAAGAGCAGAATGAGCCCACAAGCAATAAATAAGCAGAATATTTAAAATAATATTAAAAACCTTAAAGGTTTACGGAGCTTTATGCCCGCGCTAAGGAAATGTGTTTTAAGAAAGATTTAAATGTGTGAATACTCATGATGAAATCTTGTTGAAATTTCCCACTGAATAGAAAATATATGTCTAAGAAATTCTCTCCAACTATTTTAATTTAATATTAATTCAATTCCATTTGTTCCTTTGAAAGCAATACTTTTGCATACAATCAAATCTAAATTCTGCGCGTGTGTAAACTTTGGGTTTTGTTGTTCAAATTATCAGTGGTCTACACACATTTTGTTACATAAATGAAAACATCCACTTTTAACTATTTTGAAGATGCTGAATACGAAAATGACATTAAAAAAGTTCGATTGGCTCTCATTTTGGCGTAATCAGGGGGGGGGGATGTCCAAGAGCACCTGCACATTTTTATGTGGCAACAGTGTTGAAGTTCTGGCAACGTCGCATTGCAATATATTACGTCAGTATTAGTGGCAAGATATACCCGCAACACAGATCCATAACCAGAAAGGGTCAAGGGGGACCAAGGCCCCCTAAATTATTGATGGCCCTACCTATTGGGGGAGAATTTAGGGAAAATCTTAGTATTCTGGTTGAGTTGGGTCTCTTGTAACGTCCTCTTCCCTCCCCACCTTTTACATTACGGCTGGGATTAATAATGTTCTTACTGACTCCGTACTTGTTTTTTGTTCAGGAGAAATTATTAAGTAAGAACTGAAATAGAGCCCTTAAACGTTAAAAGCACTTACATTACGGATGTTGAATTACTAGACTTACCTTTTTAACGCCTAGTCGTTTTAGCTTTCCGTTTGTGGCTATCTTCTGTTCCTTCATTCCTTAAACTCTAACAGAAACCAGTTAACTTCGCTGCACTCCACTTTCCTTTGTATCTTCTTTCCATTGTTGCAAATTGCTGATGAAAGCGTTTCCCATGCTCGTCGCTGACATCACTATAATTCTCAGTAAAGAAATCGAAATGCGAATGTAGAACATGCAATTTTAGCGACATTCTACAACCAATCTTCTCGTAAGTTGACAGAAGATTCTCCACGAGTTGTTCGTAGTTCTCTGCTCTCGTGTTTGCCAGAAAAAAATGACACACTTGTCGAAATGCATTCCATGCTACCTGCTCCCCATCAGTAAATTGAGAATCACGCAGCAGAGGACATACCTGTGGCCAAATGAATATTCTCTTTCCTTTTTTTTCAAACTGAGGCGTGGGAATTTGCTACACAAGTGTTCAAGTGCCGGTCCATCTTTGTTCAATGTCTTCACAAAGTTCTTTATCAGTCCCAATTTGATATGGAATGGCGGAAGCAATATCTTCCTAGGATCTACAAGAGGTTGTGAAGTTACACTTTTTTGTAGCAGGTGTGTATGATGAACATAGAGCCCAGTCTTTTATTCTTATAATGTAAATCCCTAGCACGACTGTCCCACTCACATAAAAGGCAACAAAACTTTGTGTAACCCTTTTGTAAACCCAACAGAATAGCAATAACCTTGAAATCACAGCAAATTTGCCACCCAAATCTATCGTATTCCAGGCACCTAAGAATTTCTTTCATGTTTTCATAAGTTTCTTTAACATCAACTGCATGTACAACAGGAATTGAAGGATGAACATTACCATTGTGCAGTAAAACTATCTTAAGAAATAATTTGGAGGAATCAATGTAAAGTCTCCATTCCTTGGTCTTATATGGTATATTCATTGCTGCAAAGAGTCCTTCAATGTCATGGCACACAGTCAGATGCCGTTGTGTTTTTAAAAGTGAAACAAATTCTTTATGTCTGTAGCGAAAAGTTGTTACCTTTACATTATCCCGCCAGCTGATTCCATTGCTGCAGTCGTGAGGCCAACAATTCGGCTTTGTTTTTGAGAAGTTCTAAGTCCCTGATTAGGTCATTTAATTCGACCTGTGTTACATTATGCGGCTCTTTGGCAGCGGAAGTAGTGGGAAAATCTGGATTTTGAGATGTTGAGGGCTGTTCTGTATCCTGTATATCATCTTCATCACCTACATCCATGATGAAATTTTCTGGTGGATCTGGTACTGGTACATCGGGACCGTGTGGAATAGGACGTCTGGCTGAACGTAGATCGGGGTACACCAAAGTCTCCTTTTTCTTTTTGGTATAACCCTTGCGAATAGATAGAACCAAGCAGAAATAGCAGTCAGTGGTATGATCAGTAGGTTCTCGTCACACCATAGGCACTCCAAACTTCATACGGCGACGGTTCCCATGCGCCCATGCATTAAGAGTAGAAGAGCATGTAGTACAACAAACGTGAGGGGCCCAGGTTCGGTCCTGGTCCCCCACTTTGCAACCGAAGTACAGGAAGTAGGCTTTCCTTGTTTCAGGCGTTAAGGCACGTTTTCTAGTCAAAGGTAACTTCCCCAAATACGTAACAAAAATTGTCTGGCCTGTTCACACACGTGCGATGAATGATTAGCACATTTACAAATCAAATCACTCCCAACACAGCACAAAAAACTTGGTACACACACACCTAACTTGGTACAGACGTACACGATTCTAGAAACTGGTACTCAAAGGAAGAAAACAACTGCGCCCAGACTGAAACGAAAAACTACCCTGAATACGTGGCATGTCCCATGAGAGTGTATTGCTAAGAATGCAACGTTGCCAAACAATGTTGCCAGGATAATGCACAGCAAGCATATATGAAATCTTTCCTGAGGCACTAAATGCATACTATATTGTTCAATAAGAGACGTAGCCAGACATATTTTTTTCGGAAAGTGAAGAATAAAGCCTTATTATGAAAATTGCAAGAACACTAAATCTGAATACTTGGGAATCACTCCTCTTTTTTAATTAAATTTAGTACTTAACAGCTGAATGTGTTTTAAAACTATTACTAATTATTGTATATATAGTTAATGAAATTAATATATTAACAAATCCTGTTGCAGCTGATAAAGATATTGATAAAGTGATTAAAAATTATAAAAATATTTCAAAATTAAAAATTTTTGTTTTTCTTCTTTAACAATAAATCACATTTTTTATTATTAATTCTAATAATCCAATGTTTTCTTCATTTGGGATGTTATTAGGCATTTCCATTTACTTTAAATATAAAAAGGCATCATAGTTTGACTAGTCTAAAATGCTATGTTATCCTTCAACTATTTTTTCCTGTTCAATATCATATATAAAATTCTTCTTTCCAATCATAACTACATAATATAATGTATTATTAGGCACATTTTCTTCAAAATTAAGAATTAGCTTCAAATAACAATTAACAACTGGTCTTATCTAATGTAACTACTTTCTTATGTTTACTAGTATTATTTACATTCATTGTTCTATTAGTTAAAAGTTCTAGTAGATCATAATACATTTCAATAATACCAGACATATATCTTTTAGAACTTTCATACATCTTTAAATACTCATGATTAGCTAGATCTAAGTTCAATGATTCAATTTTAAATATTTCATTTCTTCCATTTCTAAAGTTTGTTTTGTACTTTACAATGATCAAATTGAATTATGTTTCTGAGTAGAATAATTTTTATCTCTTTGAAACAAACAAATCACAAAATTAGGCATATCAAATTCTAGTGAATTAAATTTTAGTAAAATGAGTGGTTAGATCAAATTCAAAATATTTTCCAGATACTACTTTTTTCTAAACATTGATGCATATTAAATGAAACTGGAATATTCTTATGCATCAACATATCTGCTCTCAAAATATTAAAATAACTGGCGTTGTAAGTTACAACAGGCATTCCAATTTGCATTGATTTAATCATAATTTTTGCAGGATGGGAATAAGTAGTTCCTTCTATCGAGCATTGTTAGCTAATTGAATTTTTTACCTACAATAAAACAATTATCATCGTTTTGATTTCTGACAAACGTATATTTTAATCCACCTTTCCTCATAATCTCTTTATAATCTGAACAAAATCCAATTAGCAGTTTTTGGTGGAAATAAAAATTCTCCAACTGTTCTTCTCAACCAAGAAAGTCCTTGCCATCCACCTTGGTTATAATTATTCGCTTCAGGTTTTGAAATTAAGCAAGTATTGACTGCAGTTGAAATTATACCTGGATAATCAACAGTATCTAAAATTTGTCCTTGTTTACTAATTTGAATTTGAGAAAATAAGTGCGGAAGAAAATTATTAATTAATCTAACATCATCTCCTCCTGTAGTTGATGATGCAACTGTATATTCACCATTTGCATCTCTTCCTCTGATTTCGAGCAGTAAATAACAATCAGCAAAATAGGGGTGAATAAAACCGTCCTCAACATATATTTAAACTCAATACTTTTATTAGGTGAATTTAAATTATTTATTGTTTTCTGGTTTGGCTTCAAAGATTGTTTCTCATAGCTCTCAATATGTTGCATTTATATAGTATAAAATTATTTAGTTAATTTGTAAAATTACTGTTACTTTTGCTCCTCCAAAATTAATAGGTTTTCACTCCACACGCATGCGGTTCAAGGCCCTCCCATCGTCAACACTCGACAAGCAGATCAGACTATGGTTTCGAGGAGTGCGTGAATGGTTCTCAGAGGATCCCATACAGAGGATTTGTTACAGCCTTTCAAATTATATACTCGTTTACGAGGTAAGTCTTGTTTTAAATGGTCAGACATGTTTCTTTAGATATGGTTTGCACCAAGCCTTACACCGATCTACTACTCGACTATGTAGGATTTCTCTTTAAAAAGCCGATGTTATTCGGATGTAATGGGTGTCCAACAAGATTGTTGTATATTATTTTCGAAAGCGTTTACTCTCACGTTTTCAACACTATCTATATTGTTTGGATGGAAATTATCAGTGAAAACTAATGTTTTAAGGGTGTGGGATTGGGTGGGGCGAGTTTGACATAACTCTTATATGTTGCTTTCAATAGTTCTTACTCTATGGCTTTCAACGCTATCCATATTGCCTGGATAGGAATCATCTTTCTATATCATTGCTTAAGGGCTTGGGAGAAGGTGGGGATGGAGTCTGACATGACTCTTTTGTGTTTCTTTCCTTAAGGCTTAGTATTTACTTCAAATGGTGAATGACATGTCTTTATAAGATTTCCATTTTAAAAGTTGATGTTTAGGGCTCTAGTGGTCCAACACGGGTCCGACACGACTGATGTATATTTATTTCGTTATCGTGTGGTCCAAACTTCAAAACGATATATGTCTCGACTCTGCAGGATTTCTCGTTGAAAAGTAGATGGTTTAGGGTACTAGGGGTTGGAAAAGGGTCCGACATGACTGTTGTATGTTTGTTTCGTTATCCTACGGTCTAAGCTTCAAAATGGAATGTGTCTCGACTCTGTAGGACTTCTTCAAAAGTTGATGTTTTGGGTCGTTTTCTGTCGCGTGGGTCAGCTGGGTTTTACGATACACTATTGATATATCTTAATGTTGTTTCTTACTCCTTACAATTTGTGACCACTCGGTTCATGATCCTCAAGCTATAAGGGTGGTGGGGATCCTAAAACCCACTACGTCCACTGCCACCAACCCTAAGGCTGTTGCCAGCTCGCGCCAAGTTCCTTTGTTCCTGTTACATGCTGTCACCAAGGAACGTGGCTCATCCGTCTCCCATTTCATACCTTTTTAGGGCTAAAGAACTTGGCTCCACTTTTTGCACCTCTGGTGTTTTTGTTCGGATATTAATGATCACTTAAAAGATTAAAATGTTTTAGTAAAAACAAATGTGGTGCATACAATATTCTTACTATTTAGCATTTTAACATGCAATATTTAAGAAATAAATTGGGTGGATTAAACATACTCCTACAAGACTTACCTGGTCATTTATTATGTTTGAATGAACATTGGTTAAATACAAATAAAATTGTATACGCCAAACAACTACATATTGATAACCCATTTCTCTAGAGATTATTCAAATCATGGAGATGTAGCTCTATTTATAAGGAAGGATCTCAAATTTGAATGTCACGCAATAGATCTCTCATCAGTTTGTATACCAAAAATCTTTGAAGTAGTGGGTGTTAAAATTCCGAACATAGAAGTAATTCTCATCTCTGTTTATCGTACTCCTAATTTCAATGCCAATATTTTCCTTGATCAACTGTAAATGACATGTCACCTACTGAGGAATTACCAAAATTTTAAACTATTTTTTATAGCTGACATAAATATTAATATACTTAAGAAATCAGTAATGCTTTCAAACTTAATTAGCACTCTTAGTTCCCTAGGATTTGTTTATCTAAATGATCTCCCAACAAGAAATGACGCATTTTTAGACAATGTTTTAACTAATACAAAATTTGACAATGTATCATGTGGTACAATTGGACCTAGAATTTCGGATCATTCAGGCATTTGGGTGACATACGACACAAACTCTCTTGTAGACTCGGTGAATATTGATCATGTTATAATTCAGTATCGCGCTTTACGTCCAACGAAGATAATGGCTTTTCGGAATTATTTGCATTCCGTAAATTTCGAATCGAGACTTAGTGAACTTGACTTGACTCGGCATGGCAAGTTTTCACCGATTTATTACAAAATAGAATCAAGAGTACGTGCTCTATAAAAAATAAGGCAACTCAAAACAAAAAATCCCTTTCGGTAGGCCTACAGGCTGAGGTAGATCTCGAAGTTTTTTTTATTTTCAAAAATTCAAATCCCGCCTTATATGACAGCTATCGAGAAACTATTTATTGTTTTGTAGATTATTCATCAAGAGCTGTTCAATGATA
>JAGDQP010007014.1:0-10433 GCA_022664845.1 Lepisma saccharinum
CTGGCTTCGTATTACCACTGAAGAGGTGACACGAATTTGAGTTCCGCTCGCGCTGAACATAAGGACTGAGCTTTTCCTGAGTCTCCGTAGGTGAATGTGTGGATACTATCTTCAGTAGAGGTTCTCCCATTCCTTTCCTTGGAAAAGTGGTTGTGGAGTGATAATCTCTCTCATACGTGAAGGCCTGTAACTTTAAAACTCTGTGAAGGCTCAGAAATGATGTTTCTTTAGTTTAAATACGGTGATACGAACTGTGGCAATGTTAAAAAAATAGCATATAGACTTTCTTTCTTTCTGTCACTACTCTGCATTGCTGCATATCACAAGTGAACCCGAATGAAGAGTACTATTGGTGTTGAAATTTATTCTAATGTAAGATGACTATTCGTCCCCGATTTTCGGGGACAGTCCCTGAAATAACACTTCCGTTCCCGACTGTTTTTAGATCCCCTATTTCTAAAAAATCGAAAATAATAATAATGTCTGAACCCACAATAAATATTTTGCCAGCAAAAAACAGTCTTACGGGTAGAAACACGTACATCACAACCACCGGCCACGAAATCTTAAGGACAATAAGATTCCCACCGTAACCGCAAAAATAATTATTGAACTATTGTTATGTTTTCCGAGCAGCAATACCGCTATAGAGAAATTATTTTCTCTTATGAACTACATATGGGCGGAGTTCTCATCTCTCAAATGAATCTCAAATGAAAATTTAGTTCATTCAGGCAATGTTTGTAGTAAAAACAAGCTCTAATATGTCATGTGAAACTTTTGATGAACAGCTTCAAGATAACCCTGAGTTAATAAAGAAGATACATTCCAGCGTGAAATATCATATGAATTCATGTGCTCATTTGTGTCATTTGGAGTACCTTCATTTTTATCTTAAATTTACCATATATTCTGCTATGTTTGTCGTCCAGTTTACTCACTGTTCCAAATCTTACGTATCCCCGGAAAGAACACAGAAAAAAATGGTTACTTTATTCTAATGCCAAGGAAATATGCAAACATTTTCTGTATTTGGTGAACCCGATGTACTGTAGTTTGTGGTAGAGATGTGCGTTAATAGTTCAGTCGCTTTGCCTTGAAGAATGCTGTTTTATTTTGATACAAAATACAAGATGGAGCTTTAATATATTGGATCCAAAGCTCAGTATAGCAGTATTGAGCTTCGAGAAGAAAGTGCAGTCACGAATGGGAGTCTAGGAATTATTTAGTTTATGGTCTAGCATTTAGTTTCTGTTTAACTTATATTTATGGACTAGATAGGCACCCTTTAGGCCAAGCTTGCCGCATACCGTTACTACCATAACTGCCTGTCTGGCCCATATATATAATTAAATAAGTTTAAAAAATAAAAGCTAGAGTTTATTCAACTCCCGCAGTTTTTATTGAACTCCATGACTGTACGCAAGTTGAAGCGTGTGTGTATCAGTGGAAGAAGCAAGAGACGAATTTAAATTTTGAACTTAATTTTTAAGGCCCTTCAGGCAACCTTTGGCTCAGGCCGGTGAGAGACAAGGATGATGATGGTGACGATTGAGGAGCGCCAGGGCTTAACTTTGTCTAGTTTAGGAATTAACTAACTCAGCTTACGGAATTCACAAGTTCATCGCCGCAGTAACAAATGTTCGCCATGGATTCTATCCTGGGCAAGATCAAACCAGTTTTCATCACGAACATCAATATCTCGAATATCCCTTCTAATATCCCAACAACGTCTTGATCTTCCAAAGGCCTCTTTCCCTCCGACTTACCAACTACGATGGAATATCATCTTCGTTTTTCCCTAGCCGTGGCCCGTTGTTATTTCATTTGGAAATTGGATTTTTTTTTTTTTCAGTGTTGTTCTGTTTGGAAATTGAATTGAATTTTAATGTTCTTCAAATGTTCTCTTTTTTGCGTGTCCAAATATAATCTGAATTATGTGGCATGTGTAATAATTTGCGGGACTTTATTTCTAGTTATTTCAAACAATCTATAGAGTACAGCTTTGCTGCTTTTGGTGTTGACGTCTCTTTCCTTTTGTACAAATTTTCCAGGACCGTCTGGAAGCGCTTGAGAGTATTGAGCTGTGTAGAAATAGCGCTGGGCAACCGCATCGAACTTTACTTTTAATTAATTAATTAATGTTAGCGGTCTAGTATGGTGTGGTCAAATTCCACGTTTCCTGTGATTCTTGAGAACCGTGGAGAAGTCGTACGTACCTTTGATGCCCAAGTAGCATTTCGCCCAGGATCTACTTAGGAGATCCAATCTTCTCCAGGGGACGTCCGTGATTGTACCTAAAACGGGATTACTATGGGACATTTATGGAATACCTGTGAGTAGTAGTAGTAGTAGTAGTTCATGTTTAAAAACAAGAGCCGATTGTGCTACCGTGTTTGGGAACCGAAGTACTCTTTCAGATTGTATTGCTTATATGGCACAAAATCAGTGAGTTGCAGGAGTTGTTCCATAACAATTATACAGAAAAATAAACACTTTAATCTCTAATTACAAACATAAGGAAATGGAAAATACTGGCTTGGGCTCTGATTTAGGTCTATGACAATGTTGATGGAATTATTAGTGGACATTGCGAGAATTTCTCGGATATGAGTCGCGTGGTAGCCAGATTCATTTGAATACAAACTGCACTGATGACTCCCTGTTTTCTATCTGGTGGGACTTCCTCTGGACATCCGTGGGAAGTTTCTGCTAAGAGAGAGAACAATATCCCACCAGGACAGTTCTGGGAACTTCTATAAATGTCGTTGCGTGTGAGGAAATGTAACAACTTTGTGAATGCATATTTTTATACGAAGTCTTCACTTTCAGGAATATTTAGCGTACTTCTGTCTCTGTAAGTTGACAGTTTTTCTTTAACACTCTGTAACTGATGATGGTGTGCTGATTTTTGAGTTTGCACACTACTTTGTCATAGAATGTCTGTTAGAGACAATATACTAGTTATTTTCTTGACTTAGCTGGCGAAATAAAATGGATCGTATCCTGGGAAAGAATATTTTTTATAACTATCAGTTATTGTGTAATGCCAAATGATCAAATTGTTCGTTGGATTCAATGACAATCCTTTAAGTCAAAAAGGAAAAGTGGAAGGTGTTGATAAGCCTAAATTTGCTTTGAAGTACCTGCCGCTAACGGCGAATCACTAATCGACGTCACTACGTATATCAGAAAGTCGCCTGCACTTTACCTGGTAAATGCTGCTAAAGCTTCATAATTACCGCTCTGTATTCAAGCATAGACACATGGTATCTACGAGAAATGTACGGAAAGTTCCATTCGCGCATCATGCAGTTTAAGCATGCGCAGTCCCTTCCTTTATTCATGAGGAAACTACACTTGCAATACGTTGAAGTTGTGTTTTGTATTGAGCATGTTTAGCGAACGACATACCGACTGCGAAATCAAGTCTGGCGTTCAATTTTCTTTAGAAATAGAAATGGACGATCGACTGATACTCATTGGTCAATTTGTAAAGTTTATTATGAACATACGATGAGTAATAGTATGGTTAGGAGAAGGGTCTGTCTGTTTAATGAAGTACGAAAGAGCCTGTTCGATGAAGTTTGTGGTGGACGTTTCTTGAAGTTCATACATTTGTTGAAACGCTATGAAATTCCACGGACTGTTCATTGCTGGTTAACGTTTTAATGGAAATTGAACAATCAACTTTAGAAACAGCGAATGGCGGATATTCTTTAATATATGGTGAGAAATATGACGTACTTACTATGTCTCCAGTAGCTCATTTGGTTAAGGAATTAAACTATGACCGAGACGATTTGAGTTCTATTCCCGGGTGCGCCTAACTTATTTTTGTTCTTTCGTAGTCTACTGCTTATTAATAAATTCATATCTATAAAAATTCATTCGTTACACCGTTTGTGCATTTAAACTGCTTTGACATATTGTCTTCTATTGAAGACCACTTTTCGAATATCAGGAATACGCTCCAGGTTGTTTTTACTTTCCAGTACTCGAATTCCAATTTCAGTGGGGACGCGCTGCATAAAGCAAGCAGATAAACCCGAACTTTAAGAGCGAAGACGAGTCGAGTTAGAAATACTTGTAAATCTAAACAAGCAGAATGAAAAGTCGAAAGATATTTTGATGTCATAAAGCGTTTTATGTTCGTTGAGTTGTTTTAATGACTTACTTCAACTGATTGTTCTGGTCAAGTGGTAGGCGGGAAATTATGGTAGACGAAGGGGAATTTATCGGCTCTTCAGTAGTATTAGGAATGGTTGGATCGAGACTCTTATCCTTATTGGCCTCTTCTGTAGGATATTCTCGGAAAATTTTGTTTTCCGTGTTTGCATGGAGAGGGAATTTGAATCTATACTTTTAAGTGTAACTAAGAACTATCGTATTCGTATTAAAGGAGTTACACTCTTTGACCAAGCCAAAAACAAAGAACCACGCTTTGCCAGGTTTAACTGTTGTCCAGCGTTATTGTCCTGATTTCATGCTGAGAAGCTGTGACAGCCTCATAAAGATATTGTTTTGTTCTCACTGAAAGCTGGCAACACTGAACTTCGTATTATATATAGAGAAAAGTCATGATGAATGATGCGACTTGTTAATTCACCCCCCAACGGCTTCACGATATGTTCTGGAAGATACATTCCAGAGGCCTTGAAATATATTCAAGATTCTTTTTGTCTCATCGCCCAGGGTGGGAGTGTGGCACGGGCAAAACACCAACTCTATCCCGCCATGGTGGCGAAAGCTCAGTCGGGTTCGCATCATTTCGCTCTTAATAGAAGGTTGGATGATTTAATATCTTTTTGTGTTCGATATCGGGAACAAAGAAAATAAAAGAACATGGTGAAGGTTCAGCAGCCAATAGTCGCCGATCGTGAACAGGACAACAGCAGGATCTCAGTTGGAGATAAACGCATAATTTTAAGTTTTCCTCTCATGAGATAGACCTATCGAGACATATTTATGTTAATATAGTTGGCATTGTAAACATAGTTTTCTAATGAGATGATAATGGTTAACAAATTACATCACGCGATAAAATTAAGTTATTTATATCTGTACAGCTTCTTTCAGTCCAGCGTTTGGTACAGATGGAAAACCAAGGAGGAATTGCAATCATCAGGCTTGTGGTAATGTATTCAGAAGCTTTATGGTAGCTACTAGTCGGTAATCACTGGCTATGCTACTTACTAGTTATGAAGTTCACGAAGTAGTATAGATAATGTACAGAAGAGCGAAGGGAGACCAGTGTGCCGCTTGTTACTTGAGTATATGGTAAACGGCTTTGATAATTTTTGTTTTGTTTGGTTCATTTTAGTAACTGACTTCAGTCCATCCCGATACGAATATAGTGCTTTTGAAACTCCACAAACATTCACATCCGGGATTCGAACCCGAAATGTTTTGAACGCTAGCCTGGTGCTTTAGATCTCGCGATCACCAAGATCGGTTTGAGGGACATAATTCTGGGAACTATATACAAATGAATGATCTTGCCCAAAGGAATTTGAAATAAGATGACAGAACCATGTCTACTGCGATTATATAATTCGCTTGCGCTATGTGTTACAGAACTTTCTCGCAGTGTTAACTTCTTTACCACACAATTTAAAGTTACCTTTTATAACACGCTTCCAACAGAAATGTTAGAGTTGTCCTAACAAATTACATTGTTCTCGGAAACAGAGCTGAAACGGGTCATTCGGGTCTAGGTTTAGACCGGGTCTTCGGGTCTGTGCTTTGGACCCAGTCATTGGGTCTGTGCTTTGGACCCAGTCATTGGGTCTGTGCTTTGGACCCAGTCATCGGGTCTGTGCTTTGGACCCAGTCATCGGGTCTATGCTTTGGACCGGGTCATCAGGTCTATGATTTTGACCCGATCTATCCCGGTGATCCGGAGGGCAAAGCAGAGATTTAATTATTTCCTTATTATGCGCTTTTCCGTTTGAACAATGTTTCTTTCAGTGATGACCGGGAGTATTACCTCCTAGATAACGAAAAATACGACCCCGAAAAGTTCCTAACAATTGTAGTAACCAGGGCTGGATTTACCACTAGGGGCGCAACTTTCACAGGGTCACAGTTTACGAGAAATAATTAAAAATCGCGATTTAAAATGCTACACGAAAAAAATATTTAGCAAAAATCATTATCCTATATACCATGTAGGGGAGCGCCAATCACCATCACCTGTGACCCTGGCAACCCCTGGCACGTAACTGATTTCAGGTAATTTAAGGTTAGGTTAAGTTACAGTAGAAACAGTAAAACTAGATTTAATGCTTATATTATTAATATTATTTACTCCTATTTTTACATTGTTTTCTTTATTTCACAATGGTTCGTAGTGTCCTCAAATCTTGGAACATTAATTTAACTCAGTTCCCGACGTCATAGAATAATGCACAGCGACGCAAGTTGGGTGACATTACAATATTCCATTGTTACTTGAGAAATTATATCCAAACACCGAAACAACTAAAGAAAAATATAATAGAAAAACCTTTTTAAATAGCCTACACACTTTTCTTAAACAAATCGTACTAAAAAAAATGTTTATGCATGACTAATAAGAAAAGCATGCGGTGCGCCAGTTGAAGAATTTATAAAGTGATCGTATATGAGAGTCTTGGATATACATGTTTTTCTTTTTAGTCATGCATAAACAAAATATGTTTTACTTTTAGTGCGATTTGTTAAGAAAAGTATGTATTTAAAAGGTTTCTTACTATATATTTTTTTTACTTTTGTAAATACCAATAATAATTTTTCGGCTTGAGCCTTAGATGCCTAAAGGCCATAAATAAAATTCAATAATATGTTTTAATCAGTGCTACAGGGCGTGGTAATTATCTTAACCCCTGCTAATGGGCAACAAATGGTTTCTTTAGTAAACTTATTTTTTATATGGACCAGTCAAGTAACTTTGGACTTCGGCCCGTCACGATTCGCCCTTTAGCCATTAAAAACCTCACCCATGCAACTGCCGGGACTCGAACTCGGAACCTTCGAGTCGTTGACCTACCGCCGTAGACAGCACGGCTACCCGGTTGGCAACAAATACTTTCTGTTGGAGCATTCTATGTGCATGAATTCATAATTTACACTAGATTTTTGTATATGAGGAAAACTAAAGTGTATTTTTCTAACGTGCCTTTTTGGATCCGCAGTGGATAAGTATCGTACTTTTGAATCCTGATTGAGGTTTTCAAGAGTTTCCTTCAGTTTCACCACACATGAACGTCAGGATGGTACCTTAACTAAGGCGCCGGCCGCTACTTTCCCATACCCTGTCCCGGTCTGATCCAAAGATCGACAAAGACTTTATTTTAAAAAAATATATATCCTAACCTGTCTTTTATGACAGTAGAAACAACCTTAATTTTCTCCCTAGCTTGCCCATATATTTTCAGGAGATAAATATTCCCTAAGATGGTGTTTAACATTCAAAGAGATGTCCACGTATTCAACGTAGCAAAAATTATCTTGAAAGTAATAAAATTATTTCTTTTTTGACAATAACTACTAATTGAATTAATGTATTATTAATATATGTATGTTGTTTTGTTTAATTTACTTTTAAAGTGTTTTTGTGTGAATAAAAATAGTTTGTATTGCCTTCTTGTTCAGTGTAATTAACACGTTTTCCACAAGGATACTACAGGAATTTAATTAAAATTGGTCGTTGCAAGACTAACTATTTAATATCATTATTTTATTAATAATAGTGTGATTGTACTTATTTTATAAATTACCACATTACCAGAGTTAAATAATTATTATCTCTTTATTATTATTATTATTATTAAATGGCCAGAGGAGGGACAGGAGTATTTTGCTATAATGTGAAGGTGGGATGGGCAAGAGGGATGAGGGGGAAGAGGAAACAGAAGGGGCGAGCGGGACGCTGGAAGTCTGGGGCCTAGGGCGCCTAAACGCATAAATCCGGCCCTGGTAATAACATAAGGAAATACTCTCATATCCCCGGCAAGAAGAAAAATACCACTGAGGGGAGCACTGCAAATACATCCCCCTCCCAAAAAGGTTATTCTGATATAATTTTGTTTATGTAGTTTTAATCAAAACTCGCTATTCATCTTTGGGGCGCACCATCAATGGTTGTGGACCGCATTGGCTGACCCCCCGTGTTAAAGATAAGTGTAATATTTAGGGGGTCGCCGCCAACTGAAATTGCCTAGGCACATGTTGAGAAAGGAAACTTGGATGAACTGAATTCGGATAGAAGATTCTGATAATAATCCACTTTCAAGCATTTTAATTTTATTTAACAAACGCTACTAAGGAGACAAGTAAAAAGTTCTGTGTTTTCCTTGTCTTTTGTCAAATTTTGGTAATTTAAAACCGTGAAATTAGTATAACAAAACTAAGAGTTGTCAGCAAAGTTTATTTATCAATGACCCTATGATTAGTTTGTCATAGGAAAAAGTCCCTTATTGATGATCAGAAATACGAAACTATAGCGAAACCAATAATTAAAATGCGCTAACACCATCAACAAAGAAAGAATTGCCTGTAACCATTAATACATCTTTTATGACTGATGCGGAATTCTACACATTTATAACGAACTACTATTCTAACCCTGGAGGAAGATATCAGTTTCTGCTACTACAGCCACCACGGTGGCCTTAGAGAAGAGACTTGAGAGAATCAGAGGGGTGAGAAAACAGAGTGAGAAATTATATTACAAAGAAAGGCAACGCCCACGTGAAATAGTTCCACGTTGTGACGGTGGAAAAAATATGCAAAAAAAATCCAAAGGGTATCTTTTCCACATTCATTTTATACAAAAGATTAATCATAATTCCCCCCTTCTCAACCGGGAGAAATATTTTTTTTTCAACAGTTGTGCATCAGTACTTGCGTACGGTTGGACAGAAATCAGTGGCGGCTTCAGATATTCTGGCACAAACACGTCTGCATCATCAACAAAGTTGAAATTTTGTCCAGTGTATGTGTAAATAGTTTTAATTGGAGAATGGGGATAGAAACAGGTTTTCCGATTTTAGTTTCCTGTCAAGCTTCCGGTCTTATTCCACCACACAAACACACACGCACGCACACACGTTTTTGAAAGAAACTTTGGATTCTAGTGAAAATCGTACCTAAATTCATATCTATACTCCGATGAATATTTTTCTGCTATATTATATTTACTTATTACTAAAACATAACTTTTCTGATAAAGCAAGGTTAAAAATATATATGAAACTGATAATCCGTTACAGTTTCGACACATTATCAGCGTCTTCCTCAGACTAACAAATATTGGGTTTATCTTGAGATTGAAGAAAAAAATCCATCTGCAACGCCTAATAAACGAAAGGTTTTAGTAGCCGATATATAGCCTAAACGACTGGGGCTAGAAAAACGAAATGTAGTATGAAGGTACATCATCACTAGCAGATTAAGCAAGCATTATTTTTAAAAAAAGGTCGCCATCTTGGATCCAAAAGGGCCGAAAACCCCATTGCTGTATAGAATACACACACACACACACAGCCTAAACCGCTGGAGCTACGAGTACAAGCACCAAATTTGGTATGACGTACATGATCCTCCAAGACGCCATCTTGGATCCAAAATGGCACACCCCAAAAATTCATTTTCAACACCGTTTGAGCTAGAGATACGAAATTTGGTATACTAGAAATACTATATGAGTTAGCTCCTTCACTTTCAATCGAAAAGAATGTCTTTTTCTCGGTGACGGGCTATTCTAGTTGACCTTGCTGTGTCAGCAAAGTTATCTGTTTTAATAATATGAATACAATGCCTAACTGTTGTTTTTATCTGTTTCAAAACGAAAACCATGTTTTACAAGTAAAACCGAAACCTGGGTTTTGAAAGTAAAGAGACTCTCATCGTACAAAAGACGTCTGGGCCAAATGATCATCATCGACATATCATATGGTATATGTATTATTTGACGTGTTGGTGGCTCACTAGTTTTTATACCATATTTTTCTCTTAAGTAGTCACTTTCATTTCTTGTGTTTGAACAGTTTGATAATCGTGGAATTATTTGGTCATGAACTAGCGAAATGTACGTATGATTTTAAGTAAGGACGGTTCACGAATTTAGCCTCAGGTAGGTATTACTCTGCTCCATTAAAATATTATCATCAAGAGCAAGTTTATCCCATTTACCTCCGTTCTTCTAGTCATTTTTTGGTCTTTGTAATTGATTTAATCTTTTAGTACTATCACAGACTTGCACCCATGCTTTGCGATCAATGGATCGGTATTTTGGAATATCCAAATATCGACACTGAGAAAATAGATTATCGAATATAATTTCGAACGGTATTTACATAATGTTGTTCGATTCTTCGATATGCACGATGTGTAATGTTCGGTATTTGACATATCTATCAAAATTCGAAAATTACACATCCTTATTGAAT